>BQNB010057174.1:1986-38334 GCA_026074375.1 Tanacetum coccineum
GATAACTTGTTCGTGCTTAAATGGTGTTAACAAAGACTTAAAGAATCTAGCAATGTGTGATTTTTCTTATGATGCTCAATGCTCACATTCGCTATCACTTAAAGAAGTTATGTTATTGTACTCAGTGTCTTATTTTGTAGGATAAATGAGGATTTTGTCAAGAGGTTGCGGTCTACTTATACTTTTCCCTGTGGTATGAGTTTAACGCCATATGAATAGTGCAAGACATAAGACACAAGTTTGGGAGATTCAACTTCTTCATCAAATTCGTTATACTCAGTTTTCTTCATTAGTGATTACTACATAGAGCCTACAGAGTTCGAGATTCAAGAGATGGTAAACATATGGGTTTCAGGGGAAGCTTATTGATTAAATGTTTAACCATCTACAGCACCACTTGAGGGGAATGTGTATTTCGTTACTACTGTTGATCCTTTATTACTACTTCTGCTAGTTAAATTTCTATCGTACTCAGATTCATTTTTCTTATTGTGCGTATATTCGGGCAATTTGAGTATTGAAGGCTGAATTAGATAGTGGTGTATATGAATTTGTAATCTGTTATATCCAAGTTGCATTTCTACAGAAGACCCCTATTGGATGATTACAAAAAGGGGAAGAAGACTACAGAGATATGATTTGCCGCTTATCATTGATCAGGTAAGATTGGGGCTTGTAGTAGTTATTGTATAAAGATAATGATGAAACCTTGTTAGGCACTAATAAAGAATGTTCTTAATGTTTATTCTATTATAAGTGATGTAGGCGTCGGGTTTGATGATATATATAGAAAAATAGAGCTCTCCCAATGAGAGTCTAGTAGTAGATGCAAGTCGACTGAATAAGAGTCCGAATAGTACACCATAGTTAGTTGGTGTAGCCCAAATTATAGTTGGGGTAATAGGGAAACATTCAATAAAGAAAACCTTGTGATAACTTTTATTGTGTTCTTTATTATTCCGCTGCGTGTTATCAATCATTGTTATTGTTCATCCTAGATATATAAGATCTAATCAATCTTGAGCTTTAAACGATCTTATCATTGCGGTTGTAAGCTTGTCTTCTTGAGAATCCCCTTGTAACTCCCCTTGATAATCTTCTTCATAATCAACAACTGATGAAGGATGTGTGACATAGTATGGTTGT
This sequence comes from Tanacetum coccineum, assembly GCA_026074375.1. Taxonomy (NCBI): domain Eukaryota; kingdom Viridiplantae; phylum Streptophyta; class Magnoliopsida; order Asterales; family Asteraceae; genus Tanacetum; species Tanacetum coccineum. The sequence goes on from BQNB010057174.1 coordinate 3,133, forward strand.
GGTGAATTTGAATATGAAGGACTTGCATGAGACTATGAAGAAGCATTTGAATGATCAATTAGTGCTAAGGGATCATGATTCCTGGAAGCTCTCTTTGCTTTGGATGCCTGGATATGTGGTTCGAATTGCACTAAGGAATCATAAACTGTCATATGTAACTATATCTCCTGTTTGGTTTGAGAACCTATGGGTAACATATTGCTCCACTGGGTGCATAGCAATTAAGTAACTTGTGTTGATTGACAATGGAATAAGGATGAAACATTTTTACGATCCATATATTCACACAAGCTTTGTCATTCTTTCATTCACAGATTCTAGCGATTCTCTGCATTTGCTACAAATTTGTCAAACGCTATCCATGATGCGTGAGATCTAACCGTGATTTAGTAACATCCGAACCCATACATCACCTTGAATCATTCCAACATTTCCTTAGCAATTTTATGAATCACACTGATTGTAGATATCATTAGGAATTGCTTAAAAAGAAGTTAATTCATTTCACATCAGCAAGGTTGTGCTTCTTGTTTATCTCAGTCATTTTGGATAGGGGTTCAATTATCTGGTTTAGTATCATCAGGATTCAATAATCATTAGGCCTCACATAAGATATTTTTCAATTGAACGCCTACAATCAGCTCCCCCTCTCTCGAGCATTTTTATCCAGAAACCTTCTGAACCCCTACTTTCCATGGGAATATAATTCCCTTTCTCAAGCATTGAAGGTCTTTCATTAGCTCATGAGTCAGCTAGAGTTTGTTGATCTGAAGCAGACATGTTGTGTCAAATGATTACAATGCAAACTTGGATCATTTTAGAGATAAAGTCTTGTAATCGTGAAATCAAGGCAATTACAACTTTGTTTTGTATTACAACACTTTGAATGATGTAACCTTGAAAAAACTAAACCTTGATTTGTTTTAAAAGTCTAAGTAACAAGAAGCTTTTATACGAAACCTCAATCTAATCCAAAAATTGGAAAGATTACTCGAAACTCTTATACTGTGTTATGAAAACCATAGTATGAGATATGAAATGCTATGAAACGGTGTTACGAAACCCAAGACTGTGTTACGAAACTCTAATACAGTTGTTACGATACCTCAAAATCTAAAGTTACGAAACCTCTTCCACTGGATACGAAACCTTCCAATATGAAAAATGAATTATGGCAAACCTTCAATTAGGAAAGTTGTGTTACAAAACCTCTGTTTATGAAACCAAGTCTTACAAAACCTCAATGTTATGAAATTGTTTCAAAACTGTAATACTAATAACCTCTATATGAAACTTGGCAAGATGAAACCCTCTGAAATACAAAACCTTCAGTTATGAAACTGTGTACGAAAACCGCGTTACGAAACTATCTCCTATAAAACCTGTGTTTCAAGAATAGCCTGAAGTACGAAACAAAACAATCTTTGTACGAAACTCTAGGTACGTAACACATATATACGAAAGCTCCCGTCTATGAAACCAAACGGTTACCGAAAGCTCCAATATACGAAACCACATTTCGTAAATTCCAATTTTCCCTTACTTTCGTAAATTTCAAGAAACCTCTTACTTTCGTAAATTCTTAGCTACGAAACTAATAAGAAACCTACCATTCTGATTTTTAAGCAGTTTAGAGTGATAATATCAATGTTATTTTTCAAATTGACAAAGTTCTATGTTACGAAAGCTATTGATAGTTTTACGAAAGCTAAGCTAGTTTACGAAAGCTAACACTTACGTATGGCAGTTACCGAAAGCTCAACTATGATACGAAAGCTCAAAAACTAAAATACAAAAGTTATTTCCCGCCTAAAAACAGTTATCGAAACCTATTTCCCTTACTACGAAAGCTATCCAAATCCATCTATTTATTCAAATAATTTCAAAAACCCCCCCCCCCCCCCCCCCCATTTTTTTCTTTTTTTCTTTTCCCCCCATTTTTTTTTTTTTTTTTTTTTCCCCCTTTTCCCTACCCCTTTTTTTTTTTCATCAAAATCTATATCTTAACAATAGTATTTCGTAAACTAGATATTAAACCTACATATCTGATTATTTACAAAAGTTACTTTTTTAGCATTCATTTAAGATTAAAATCACAATCAAATCACAAAGTCTAAACACTTAGCGTTAACCGAAACCTAACTATTCTTCGTTAGAAAGCTTTTTGATCGCAAAAATTGATACGGTTCAAGGCTCGATTGATTTACGAAAACACACACTAGATCTCTCTCGGCGATAGATACCACTTGTTATATGTCATGTTTGCACCTATAGTATCATTATGAAAGTTATAGAATTTAGAGGTTAGAGGAGCTTGAGAGTGTTTTTTCATCATTTTTAAAGTTTTCCTTATAAGGAAAATAGAAGGGACGGGAGAAGTGAAGTTACTAAAAATGTAAGGGACTTGTATAAATACCCTTAGTGGGTATTTAGTACTTATTACTAACCCTATTGCTATTTTCCTAACTTTAGTCCAAATCTTTGGTCAAACTTTACTAACTTTTTTTTTGACCAAGATAGACTTTATTACAATATATTACTAACAAAAAAACTATAAAGTAGCCAAAGACCAATTCTTTTTAATAATAAATACTTTTTCTTAAAATGTTTGGCTTCTTATAACCGTGGCTCTGATACCAATCTATAACAACCCCAATTTTGACATATAGCAGCGGAAGCTATCTAGGGTATTTATTTTCATAGCTACAACAGTCATATTCATAGAAAATCGATCAACAGAGCATTTTTAAAAGATAAGTTATCGTTCATTATTTCATCAGAGTTTTTACAAATAGAGGTCCCAAAATCTACATGAAAACATAAAGTTTGAATGATAACAGTTTTAACACCATTTTCAAGTCTGTGCCACTCCATGCCATGTGATGCTCAATTACCTGAGATAACATGCTTAAAAGAGTCAACACAAAGGTTGAGTGAAATTTCATACGGTTTATGTTAAACAGTTTGAATACAAGTCATCATAACAGTGGGTTACGTTGTTATACACCCATAAGTGTAATAATTGCAAACAGTACAATTTTATTAGAATAAAAGTATTATTGCCTATGCTACAGGTCACCGAGACCTTGAGATAATCAATAATCACAATAAGTTGCCCCAACGGGTGCCTTTGCCAAACACCCGCATAGTGATTCAAATGAAGTGCGTTTGGTTACCAGAAAGTATAGGTATACCAACGGGGGAGTTCAGTCCCAAATAGATCTATTCACAGCATTCGCGCTTACTCCGAAAAGTAATTAACGGTTCATGATAGTGGGATCTTAATAGCAAAAGTAAGGACTTAGGCAATAATATATTAGGATATCATATAGTTGGAAAAACACTCGTATTCATGGTTTATAGCATGTATCCCCCTCGCGGGTTTATGAAAATTTAAAAGATTTAAAATGCGATGCTATGAGCTCACCTTAACAGGGAAATCTGATGATGCAAAAGTATATCAGTGAAACGTAACAGCTACCCGTCCTACCGCCACCTGGCTAGGAACACTCCACTGAAAAGTTCCCCCAAAAGCTGCTCGCCTCCCTCGGTAGTTTCTCCTCCTCGGGCCTCCCTCCTCACACGATCACCCTCGTCCCACCTTACTACTCCTTCCAACCTCTTCTGGAGCCGTTTGTTTGTATATTGTTCAGGGTCTATTAGCGCATAGAACTTTTGTGTCGGTGTTCAGAGGCGCGGTTAGAGCTGTTTGTAAATCGTGCAAGGAGTGATCTCCTATATTCAAGAAACTCGTCGCGCTCATCAGAGAAAAACTCAAGATTAACGAGTCAAGTTGTACGGTGTTGGCGCCTCTCGCCGCTAGAGTGGAATGCCTCCCTCACATGGAGAATTGCTCCAGACTTGGAGTAACGTGATATTCTTATCGATAGATAGATGTGTTTAGCCGTTTGACTTCTTGAGATTCTCTCAATGCCTTATAGTCTGTATGTTAAGTTACGGATTTGATAGATTTTTTGGGTGTTAATAATTCACTCGTAGTTGCTTTGGGGTGGATTCAGTGGTTGCGGGCGAGTATTCTGGATGTGATGTAGAAGATATGGAACGATTAATTGTGGGTTTTAATAAAATCGAGTTTTCTATAGTAAGTATTTTCATGTTTTATATTATTGTTTGATTAAATATTGATTTCATATAGTATCATATTGCAGTATAATTTACTGGATTTTTATGTGCATGTTTGATTGTTTGCGCAGGATGAACATGGGCTCATGTTAGGTCCCTCTCGCTCCTGTGTACTATATAAAGTTTTTTGTCAGTGTATTGTATATACAGTTTAACTTTGAAACTAGCAAGATAGGATCCTTATAGTTTACATGATGTTGGTGGTGGTGTTAAATGAGTAATGACTTGTTCAGCCTACGTTTTTCGTTTGTAGTTATAAAATTTGGTTTGGACTGTAAGGAAGATTACGTATATATTGGAGGCTGCATCCTGTATGTAGACTTGTTCATACTTGGTCGCAGAACCTCTCCGAAACAGATGTATTTAAGAAGACTGAAAGACATCGATTTATAATACTAGATCAAGTCAAAATTTGAACATTCGACAAAGAGTTTGACAGAGGCGTAAAAAATTGTATAAAGTACGCAGAGAGATATGTTTTGTTTGAGGCCTCGCAGCTCGCAACATGAGTCATACAATCGGGGAATGATATTAGACGTAAGATAGAAACTAGGTACATACTAATTTGTATTTGGAACATTACTAGCATGCCATAAAGAGTTAGATTTATTGTCATAGTCAGATGTGTTCAGCTGTAGAGAGAACTTAGAATATCAAAATTTAGAAGAAACTCTAGATCTTAATTTTTATCTGTACTCACCCCTCTGGCGCTCTCTCAAGGCACCTCAATAATAAATACTTTGAATGTGTGTGGTAGTGTTTAAGGGGTTGTTTGTCTTGTATACGCAGGGAGTGGTGTCACAGTTTTAAGATATATTGGTTATGTGTGTGTGGCCGAATGCTCAACAGCTCGCGAGAAATAAACACTCAACCGAGAGTTCCGGCTGTGTTTTACACGGGTCGATTTGACGCGCAGACTGGATGTTCGCTCGGTATGTAGTCTTACGTGGGTAAAGTCTGGTGTCTATCACTGAGAGCGAGGGTATAAATCTATCAATTTAATTATTATCTTGGGTTGAGGTTCTAATCTATGTTATATTACGTATATTACTATTTGGGAATAATTAAGCATTAGTTTTGTGTCAAAACCGTATGTCAGTTCTATAATTCCTTATTCGCTATGTGAAATAAATAGGGGTAGTTTTCAGCCATGGGAGAGGGACTGGCACGGTCTTTGTGTAGAGTGTGGTGCACGTCATCTTAGAGTCAGCAGCTATTCATATGAGAGATAAGACTGGTTTACTCTCCAAGGGGAGAGCTTGATAGGGAATGACTCGCAAAAAGATAAAAGAATCGCGGGCGAAACTCCCTTTTTAGTAGGGTAGTTGCTAATATATGAGAGAGATTAACAGTGGGATTTAGAACTCCATTATTATATTTCGTGATTTTAGATGGATTTGGTTGATGGGTAGAGGAGAGTCTGTAGAGGGGTCAGTATTGGAGTTATCGCGCGAGTTCTGTCGTCTGGTTAACGGGAGCCATCACCTAGGCGTTTAACATCATTGCCGCAGCGGCCCAGAGAAGAACTATACAGGCGTGTAATTCGTTCGCATCTAATTAAGAGCGATCCGCTTAAAGCATCCGTTATTTCGCCTTTGTTACAATAAGTCTATGTCTGTAGGGATTTTTAAAAGTCGCATAGATGTGGTGATGTGCGTTGTTAAACCCTCAGACTGATGCGGAGAGATCTCGTGTATGACCTCGTACACACCTACTTACAGCTTATGCAATCCTTTTTGATACACCTCTTCGTATAGTCCACTTTGTCGCTAACTATCCCCAAATAGATATAGACCGTTATTTGTTGATAATGTTTATCTAGGTCACTGAGCTGCTGTGCCTAACACGAGGTTGCGCTATTGTAGAACTCATTAGAAATGGTCCAGATTAACTAGTTAAGCGCGCCGCAGCATTATGCTGGTGTTTCGCATAGACATAGAATTTATGATAAATGAATAGATTATTTGTTGTAACGTTAGTAGTTTTATGTTATCTGACGGTGTCATCAGATTATTGTCTACTGTTATTGGAGAGACTCGACTGCAGCCACTGAATCTTTTGCTGTGGAAAGTCTGATTGGTATACTAGATAGATCTATAATGAATGATAGTCACATACAAAGAGCGCATTGAAAGATAGAGCTAAGGTTGTGTGATATTGTGAAATAAACCTCTAGGTGAGTGGAACGCACGCTATATAAGACGATAAGAATCTACAGAAATCGATTTGTATAACAACTCTTTAGAAATCCCTCAAACATTCAGATCATTAGTGGAGAATAATGGCTTTACTGACCTGCGTATTAGTGTAGAATTAAATAGAATTAACGATATAGTTTAGCACATGGTAGTAAAACTAATCGAGTTAACTTGAATGTGCTACCCGCAACGTAAATAATACTAGGATTAGATCAGTTACTGAAATAGCTATATGGGATTACACGATGTCTCGCTATGGAATTGTGTGATATACGTGCTCAGATCCTCTTGTCTTTGCTACTCTTTGATTTCGCTGCGATTACGGAAAGAATTCTCAACTTTTGTGGTTTAGGTTATTCGCGAAGGATGGATATGAAATTTTAGCACACTTAAACTTCGTTTTTTGAGAGTTTTGCTATTCTAACTTTCTAGTATAATTAGTGTCGTTGGAAGTCCAGTTGTCTATAAATACATGGCGGCTATGTTATGCTCCAATGGGGTGGATACGTTCGTATTGGGGTTTTCTTGAAGGCCTGGTACCACGTGTTGTGAGTATATCTCCTGGTAGTGAAATAGATTATTATATTGATTCCCATATCTTGAACTTGTATGGGGGGACGTTATTGAAGGTCTTCTAGAAATGAGATCTCGTATTGTCTTCGATTTTATATATTCTCTTCGCTGTTTTGTGGTTGTCTTGATGTGTTGAAGTGAATTGGCATTGGATTATCGCTTTGTTTGTCTTACTTGGTGGATACTTGGCCGTGATTGATTTACGGTATAGTCTTCTCGTTCTCGCAGAGAAAAATTAGTAATCGCTATAATACTAATTAGTCTTTTCATTTGATGAAGTACATAGATCGATGCGCGCGCGCTCCTCGTTGTTAAGTGTATTCGCAGGATTCTTATTTGACTTCGTCTCTCTATGCAAATGTTATCTATGCTCCAAGTTCCTGTTACTGAGTTATATGTAATAAGAATTTAAGGGTAGAGTGAGACTCATGAATTTTTTGTGTGGATGTGTGGTGTGGGTGTGTTTGTAGAGGTAGAGTGATGGTCTGGTGTAGTACTCTCTGCGCTGAAAAGGTGGAATTAAGTATATCGTAGGATAAACGCCACATGGGTATGAGTAGTAGGAGAATTTAGACGTTATATTGACGTATCATTCCATCGATATATCTCATTCACTCAAGCAAATCTAAAGAGTAACTAATCAACCAGAAGACTAAATGGTGGAGAGGTTTAAACAACGCCCTATCTCATAAAACTGTCATCACAATCACGTGGAGTCAAATAAAGGATAATTATGTTTTCAGATAGATGAGTTATCAACAAGAGGGCAGTATGGGGTTATGATAATCGCAGATGAGGCAGACCTCAATGTATGGGTTGGGCGTATAGGAGAAATGGTTAGGTTGATGTAGATTAGGTGTGCAAGGCGCAGTTTTGTGGATTTCAGTGTTAATTAATGTGCAAGGTAATATATAGGAAGGGAGCAGAAGGGAATGGTCAGGAAGATGACCGTGCAAGGGCAGATGGTTATTGATTTGCTTATCACAAGGAAGTAGATGGTATTGTGTAAGAAAACGTGAAGCTGGAATCCATGTTTTAGTGGGGCTGTAATCCATAATTGATGTGGAGGGATAACATCTGAGTGGGCGCATGAGACCTTGAGAAGAGATGCAGGATTATTGGTTGAAGATGTACTTTAGACTATCACTGTGAATTATGGAAGAATTGATATTCTAAGTAGGTTATTAGACTCCTAGATGTCTGCTGAGAAAATTATAGGACCCTATATTTGTGAGGCTTTTGATTGAGCCCTTACTTGTCAAAAGTATGATAAATAGAGACTGAGATAACTTCGTTATATATGTGTGTTAGTTGTTGAGATGACAAGTAGAACCGAGAATCTGTGCATACTCTGAATTACGGTTAGGATGGACACCGTCATCGGATGTCAGAACAAGGTAGAAATAGCGTTGGAGTATATAGGTCTGCATATACTGGACTGATTGTCTCTACATTGGATAGAGGCAATTAAATTGGGTTGTAGAGAGGGCTGACTATGGTATGATTGGATGATAGATTCTTCGCTAGACTGAACGTTGATTTGCTTGTCTTTGTCTTGTAATTGGAAAAAACATATAAAAAGTTGAGAGAATTGATGAGATAGAAGAAGCAAGAATGGAATCGCGTTGTTAATAAATGTGGTTGGAGTGAGGTATGTGCCAGATCATCTTAGATATCTGTAAGAGAACTGTATTTGAATTGATAATATTGTGGAGAAGTTGAGTATTGGAATGAATGTAAAGGTAGATTTGTCGCTCTAGTTCTTAGAAATAAGACATAATTTAGGTAGAGATGGTTTGTCTTTGGGAATTATCACATTATTGTTATACTCGCTCCATTTCAATAAGACTAAAACACATGAATTTAGCTAGAGTGAAGAGTAGTAATCAGTCTTGTGTGCGAGATGTGTCGTCAGAGAGAGTGTGCTCTCGGGTTAAGATTTTCCGAGAATGGGCTGAACTTGATAGGTATCATGGATGTGTAGTATTTGAGTGGCGTTCAAGGTGGAAATGTGAATTGTGGAAGAGTTATAGTAAGGGGGAACTGCTTAAAATCTCATGAACGAGAGAGGTGGATTCTGGTGGGGAAAAGTCATTTAACATGGAGAATATTATTTTCATGAAGATATAATTGAGTTTAAAACTCAGTCGATTTTAGATATAAAAATAGGAGAATCGTTGTATTGCTGCACAGTAATCGAAGAAACCATCTCTTCATTGAGATCGATGTCACAGAAGAAAAGTGAGTGCGTCAAAAGAAGTGTGTCTTACCAAAGAGACTCGTAATGTCAAGAGAAATGTTAAAATAGGTCATTTCTTTGGTAAATATCTAATGTCAAGGTTGTGAGTGGTTGGATTATTTGTATTTTGTGTGGGTAAGAGTCCAAGGGGAATTTCATTGCTAGGGTTTAGAACACAAGTGTCTTATGATGCTTAATCGTAGATAGCTGTAAAGTAAGAGTTTTGGATGGTGTTGTAAACTGTGGGGGTCCTATCGCTCAGACAAGCTCAAAGGAGCTCGAGAGATTCACATTGAGTAGTCTGGGTGATTGTAGTATATTGAGGTTGCAAGTATGTTGTAGGCTGTACTAGCTATCTTGAATGTTTAGATCCTAAATAGCTGACGAGAAGCTACGGTTAATTCATCTTGACTAGCTCATAAGAGAGAATGTCGATCGCTAAGAGATTTTAAGTGAGTTTTCAGTAATCGCTCAATCTCCGTTTTGCGTGTTATATATTAGAAGAGATAAATAAAACGGGTTATGAGAGATGTACGTGATAATTTGAATACTTTGATGATTTTAGTTCTGTTTGTTCTGCAAGCAAATGGTAAGTTAAAGTAGTTGGATATTATATCGCGCGCGCGCGCATAATGAGAGCGATGTGTATACTTTTGCGTAGAGAAATAAAGGTCTAAGACATGAAGCTAGTCACTATCACTTGTAAAATATGTGAACATTTTCAGAGTAGAGATAAAGTACGCTCTTTTATATAACATCTCGGAACAGACTTTCGGGTGAGGAAAAAAGCGGCTTGAATGAGAAAGATACGGATTTACGTTTCGAGGATCGCATCGCGCACAAGAAAATTTGTTAAAAGCTCTCTAAGAAAAGCTCTCTTGTTATCGCGTAAAATAAAGATTAGTGTTGACGAGCGGGAGTGTTTTTGTTGAGTGAAAAACGGTTGAAATAACAGATACAATTGCTGTGTATAGGAGATGATGGATCATATTTTGGCTCATATAGATTCCGTTTATGTATTTCAGAAAGAATATGATTTATTACAGAATTGATAGATAAATTTTTAGTCTTCATGAATACTCTCGACTGGCTCTCAAATTGATGGATTTGTATCCGCTTCTGAACTTGAGATATAATTTCCCGAGCTGTGTGTTTATAAAATAAGGAAAATGGTTGATGGATTTTTGAAGATATAGTCTTTGATAGAAGATTCGTCTGTTTTTCTAAAGATGAAGGTAGATTTCTTGACTCTCACTATGAAACTCAAAAAACTCAGTTTTTGAATTAAATCGATCGACTTTCCAGGGAATATTATTATGCTGATCACATGAATGTTATACTTGGTGTGTATACAAAGCTTGATGAATTCACTAATTTACAATGTGATTATTTAGGCCAAGTAGTTAAATGTGAACGTCTTGAAAAAGAGCTCTAAAAAACAAAAAATGTCAATAACAAATCTTTCAATGAATTGTCAAAAAGATTTTCTGTACTTGAACAACATTCAATTAATCTTAAACTCTCCCTTAAGCAAGTCAGGACAGAAGGTTAATAGATGTGACGCAAAGGATGGTTGATAAACAAAACAGATTATGTGATCGCTGTAAATGTCTCTTCAAATATTTGTTGAATATTTTTCCTCAGAGATGCGAGATGTTCGCGTGATTAAGAGAAGCTCAAGAAATGCACAATGACGGATGAAAGTGAGTGCATTGACATTCTTTTGCGGCTTTATTTGTACTCTCTCTCTCGTGCTCCTGTGCGTCTAAGCTTCCAACGTTGTTGTTTGTGTATGTGGAGAGAGAGATGCAATGCTTTTGTCTTGTAGAGTTGGCTATGGGCGTGCGCACAGCTATTTGATTGAGATTCTTGAATTTCAATTATATATATGATCATTTAGATCTCGAATTGAGGTAATATGCCTTTTTGGTTGTTCTCAAATCTTTTTGTCATTATTTGATTAACTTATGGTTGTCGCACGGAGAATTGTTGCTGTTAAAGGGGCTGTTTAAGAGATTAAATTGATTGTTTAGATGGTCAGAGTGAAGTACACAGGAATAGATAAAGTGTTCTCTTTGTAATGAGCTAATGGTGTTCAGTGATTGGTGAGAGAGAGTGTTTGTCTATTGGACATTTTTTACTAGTGTTTATTATGAGCGCTCTTTTTTCAAGAGGATTACACGTTTTGTACATGAGGTTGTGAGGATGAGTGGCTCCGTATGAGAGAGAAAGAGATGTTTGGTGTTTTGTTAAAATCTACATTTTCGTGTATAATTTGTGAGAGATTTTCATTACTGAGCTTGTGTATGGTCATAGCATCCAAGTATAAACCATTTGTTCGATGTGTGGTCAATGCGTATGATATGTGTTTGATAACTATTCCATGGAGAGTAAAGTCTCTCGGTAGAGCGATTTAATTCGGAATATCATGCTGGTGTGTGTTTGAGGTTCTAGTTGAGTTTGTGTACGCTAATGATAGAACTCTAGATTCAGTATTTAAGGAGATATTTAAGAATGGCATCTCGCGCAGAGCGCAAATCCATCAGCAGTCGGGGACATCTATATTCTCATTTTGTGGTTAAACAGAGCGTCGAGTGAGAGAGGGAATTGGTGTTTTCTGCAATGTCTACACTGAGGCGCAGCTCAGCAAAAAATATGACTTTAGGGAATTGGGTTTGAGGGCACACTGTTAAATTTTCTTCAATGGTAAACTTTTTGCATTAGGAAAATGCGAGATCTATGATGATTCGCACTATTTAAATGATTGTCTGTGTTGTATATAGCGCAGTATTGTTTGTTTATGGGCAACGTTTACTCTATTTCAGAGTGTATAGAGAAGGTAGAAGTGTTCGGTGTCTAACATCTAGTTTAATTTTGAAAAGTTTTTTAGAGCTTTTACACTTTTGATCCCACGAAATGGATTCATTCATCCGTTTTTCTAACAAAGTTGTTTGTTTATTAAAAGAGTCTTTTGAATTTTCATTTTTACAAGATGTTTGTGACTTTTATTTCTTTGTAGGACCATTTGAAAAATATCTTTGGTTAGCAGACTTTTTACAATCTGTGCGAACGAACAAATCATAATGATTATTCAAGTTTTTATAATAAAAAGGTTTGATTAAATCACTTAATTTTGATCGACATTCTTGAGCAAGATGAATCGTTTCGTCAGATTTAGGAGCTAACATTAAGGCAAGATTATCATTATTGCAACCTATATCATACAGGCGAGGATTCGCTCTTTGAGCTTTCTTGAGGATTCAGGTTTAACAAAACTGGTTTTACAGTTACGATTAAGCATATTCATTGTTTAAACTGATTGACCGGTTTTATATACAATATCATCCAAAACCTTGACTTTGTTTTCCAAAGAAATGACCTTTTTAATTTCTTTGTCTTTACGAGTTTTGTAAAACTTCTTTTGAGCCTCTTTTTCTTGTGACATTATGAAGATGGTTTCTTGATGTGCAATAAGCTCCTATTTTATTTCTAAAATCGTTTGATTTAAATCATTTATCTTTCATGTATATTCATTAAATGACTTTTCAGAAGACATTCTGTATGAGATTAGTTCCCCTTTAGCTTTTGCACATTCAATTTCCACCTTTGACGCATAATTCACATCATGATACCTATCAAGTTCAGCTTGGAACTTCTTAAGACTTTGATACATCCCAATTATTTATTCTTTGCTAGTTCAGTGTTTGCTTCTTTGAAATGTATATTTGATGATTCCAAACATTCATTTTTGTTTTTGAAATCTTTAATTTCACTTTTCAATTTCTCAATTAAAGTCTTGTTTGATGATTCCAACAATTTATTACGATCTTTGCTTTCATCAATTTCACATTTTAGTTTTTCAATTAAAGAAGCAAGCAAATCACGTTCTCTAGCAAGATCATCATCATCATCCTGGTCAGCCTCTCCTCCATTATTGCTCATATCCAATGAATCAGTAGTGATATTAGTATTACCTTGTTCATCCGGATATGTGTCATTAACAGATTCAGGTTGCTCAAGATGTTCTCTGTCATTAGCAAACACATTATAGTTATCATCATTTTATACCTTTTGCAATGGCTCAACATCAAATATGGGTCCATAATTCTCAGCAGCATCTGGAGTAACCTCTTGAATCTTTTCCATATACAGATAACGTACTTCCAATTCCTGATCTTCAGGTTCATACTCAGTGTTATCCCTTCAATCAATTTGTTTAGCACTAAACTGGATTCCAGCTTCATCTTTCTTACACAATAACATCTTCTCCTTGTGATAAGCTGCATCCTTTGCCCTTTACGGTTTTTGACATTCCCTTGCTACATTCTTATATTCCTTGCAATTATAACACTGAATCCCAAACTGTTGCACCACCTTTTATTCCTACATTCTCTTAGCCCACAACAAACATTGTTGCCTTCCTGTTTATCTTTACCCAGTTCCTCTTTTGATTCTTGAAGTATTATCCTGATTTGCTCTACTGATGTTTGATGAAGTTTTGAGGTTGTTGTTGGTAGGTTTGTAGATTTTCTTGAATGATATATGATGACATCAAATAACGTCTATTTTATAGCATCGTTTATCCTACGATATTAACCCATTTTGTATAGTTTTACAATAATTGTTACTAATGCGTTTATTTTAAGAATTGGTAGTAATTATGAGTAAATAGAGAAACTTAACAAAAGTGCGCGCATTCTTGAGCCTTAAAATGAAGATAATTTTAAAGATTAATATTTTGAAGACCAATAAGCCGATATCCATCAAGAAGATACAGCGTATCCATGCCTGCACTCACCAAAAGACCCAAAAGATAAAGAGCATACGTCCATTTTAGAAGACCTCAATACGCCATATTCAAGATAATGAGAATCAAAGATAATATTCTAGAGGTATCAAAAGTGTTCCCGAATTCAAGAAATCCCCAATACGACGTATCCAACCCATTGGATTAGCTGTATTGACTGCTCCAGAATTATAAATAGAAACTCAAAAACGAGTTTAAGTGTGCTAATTATTCTCGATACCTAACAAAAAGTTGATTTCTGAAGAGAAAAAGAGCAGAAGAGGTCGAGCAACGTATTCAATTCCATAGGAGACATCGTGTAATTCCATATACTTTAGTAATCGTTCAGTTTTTGGTATCATTCGTTAACTCGGTTAGTTTCCCCCCTTGTCCCCCCCCCCCCCCCCCCACAGGCCTAAATTTATTACCTTGTATTTACCTTCGGGTATTAGCCCTATTATTATAAAGATCTGAATGTTTGGATTTTTTGTTTATATCGATTTCTTGATTTATCGTTGTATGCTTGTTTAATGTTATCATTTTATCCTTGTTTATGCGCTTTTGTATTAGTGACTCTCAATCAATTAGATTTAGCTAAGTAAACCAGCAGATTCTAGAGTCTGGGATAGCTCTCCATATAGTAATTTATACACCTAGAATAATAGTTACACAAATATTGTCATTCTAAGTCTATGTCTAGGATACGCTTTGGGCTTAACTAGTTAATTGGACATTTCTAATGGTTTATTGATGTGTTGACTAAGCAAGGTGACCTAGATAATTCAACAAATAACCGTTCTTGATTCTACTATTGGGATAGTTAGACAAGTGGACTACTCGTGTATGATTGCCATTAATGCGGTAATTGCGTTAAAGTCTCTATGAGCTAGGGTTTAACAAGATCACCATTGCTTTAATCCCTAAGATAGATTATAATCAGCAAATAGGATGCTTTATGCGGATGCTTTAATTGTGACAGAATTAAGTTGTATAGGTTCGTAGGAAGTTGATGTAACGCCTAAGTCTTAAGAATGATATGCCACCTCGAGAGAAGAAATCATTGCACTAAATAAACAAACCAACGTTCTAATCGGATTAATAATAGTTAATACAGTTTTCTTATATAAGGTTTGACCGCTCTTTTATCTTTTGTTAATTAGCTTGCGTGGGTAACAGTTTCTTGAATTGATTGTAGTCACCAACCAAACCGTGCCAGTCTCTCAGGCTGAAAACCCCCCTTTTCCATTAGAATTAGGATTTAGACTGACATAGGTTTAACATAGGATTAGAATAGAATTAACATAGATTAGATAACCAAGATATTAATTAAATTGATAGATTTAACCTCGCTCTCAGTGATCGACACCCTACTTACCACGAAACTACTACCGATCGGGTACACTGCCCGTTAAAGTGTTGTTTTTGGTTGAGTCGGCAAAATATAAATTTAAAACTTGAATCATATAAAAAACAACCCTACACTACAACACATCAAGTTTTTGGCGCCGTTGCCGGGGAGTGAAAATTAATCTTGATTTTTATTTTGATATTTTTGTTTTTTAAATTAGATTTAGATCTAACTTCTATAGGTTTAGGTGTACATCTAGATTAGTGTATATTTTTGTATATTATGTATATTTTGTATATTTGTCTTTAATTTTTTGCTTGTATATTTGTGTGTTTAATTGTTTGTGTATTTAATTGTTTTTCTTAAATACACTGTTCTGGTTGACAGTTGAATATGGCGTATCCTATATATCGTAACTTTCTGAAATTTATAACTAGAGGGGCTGAAAATGTCATTATTCCAAATGTTGTACAACTTTAAGGGACCTATCTTGTCTAAGTTTCAAGTTAAAGGTTTTAAAATTATCAGATTCTTTATAGTATTAAAGGGACTAAACTTATAAAAGTTTTATAAAATCGAGGGTTATATTGCCATTTTTGCACAACTTAAAATATAAAATTATAATATTTTTTTATTTAAATTATAAAAAATATATATTAATATTATAAAACTCGATTTTATTAAAACCCGACACATTTATCGTTATTAATCATCGATCGACGCATTATAAAACAATTACGTTATATAATTAACGTAACTTATCATCGACTAGCTTTTGAAGAAACTTAAAATCTTATCGTATCACGTTACTAGGGAATTTCATGTGAGGGGTTCCATTTGGGTATTTGTTTTGACGAGTTTGTTGGGTTTACGATTTAAAGTGCCCTGACTCCTCAAACGATACTACATGGCCTCTGAATTATGATAGCCCGAACAGTGATACAATATTTCTATAAATTAATATAATTCAAAGTATTACATTAAACTTTGTATGAAGTTATGAAACATAAAACCATCACACATAAGACTTGTCATATTATCTCAGGTTGCGTGACGTAGCTGTTACTTTCACTTGATATACTTTTGCCATCAATCAGATTTCCCCTGTTAAGGTGAGCTCATAGCATCGCATTTTAAATCTTTTAACGTTTTCATAAACCCGCGAGGGGGATACATGCTATAAACCATGAATACGAGTGTTTTTCCAACTATATGATATCCTAATATATTATTGCCTAAGTCACTTTTTTTGCTTTATTACGATACCCATATCTATGAACGTTATATTTACTTTTCGGATGTAAGCTGCGATGCTGTTGATTAGATCTATTTGGGACTGAACTCCCGTTGGTGTACCTATACTTTCTAGTAACCAAACGCACTTCATTTGGAATCACTATGCGGGGGTTTGTTGGAAAAAAGGACCCGGTTGGGGCAACTTCTTGTGATTTATTGATGATCTCATGGTCTCGGTGTTATGAGCTTAGGGCAATAATACTTGTTACTATAATAATTGTACTGATTGCAATTAATCACACTTAGGCGTGTATAACAACGTAACCGACTGTTATGATGATTGTATTCAAAACTGTTTAACATGAACCTATGAATTTCACTCAAACCTTTGTTGTGGATCTTTTTAGCATGTTTATTCAGGTAATGTGGCATCACATGGCAGGAGTGCACAGACTTGAAGTGGCTAAACTGTTTTTATTCTAAACGTTATGTTTTCATGTAGATTTTGGGGACCTCATTTGTAAAAAGAACTCTGATGAAAATAAATGAATGATAACTTATTCTTTTAAAAACGTCTCTTTTGAGTCGTTTTCTGATGAATTATGACTGTTGTACTATGAAATAATACCCTAGATTAGCTTCCGCTGCTATATGTCAAAAATGGGGGTGTTATAGATTGGTATCAGAGCCACGGTTATAGAGACCAATTCATTTTAAGAAAAGTATTTATTATTAAAATGAATTGGTCTTTGTATACTTTATAGTTTTGTTAGTAATTATATTGTAATAAAGTCTATCTTGGTCAAAGTTAAGTAAAGTTGACCAAGGTTTGACTAAAGTTAGGAAAATAGAATAGGGTTAGTAATAAGTATAAATACCCATCTAGGAGGGGTATTTATACAAGTCTTTACATTTTGTAACTTCACTTCTCCCTCCCTTCTATTTTCCTTTTTAATGAAAACTTTAAAAATGATGAAAAACACTCTCTAGCTCCTCTCCTCTAATTCTATAACTTTCATATGATACTATAGTGCAAACATGACATATAACAAGTGGTATCTATCGCCGAGAGAGATCTAGTGTGTGTTTCGTAAATCAAATCGAGCTTAACCGTATCAATTTTTGATCAAAAAGCTTTCGTATCGAAGAATTTGTAGGTTTCGTTGAACGCTAAGTGTTAGATTTGTGATTTGATGTGTTTTTATCTTAAAATGCTAAAATATAACTTTTGTAATCATCAGATTGTAGGTTTAATATCTAGTTTACGAAAATACTTGTTTAGATTTGATTTTGATCAAAAAAATATGGATTTGATAGCTTTCGTAAGTCAGGAAATAGGTTTCGATAACTGTTTTTAGGCGGGAAATAGCTTTTGTATTTTAGTTTTTGAGCTTTCGTATCATAGTTGAGCTTTTCGGTAACTGCCATACGTAAGTGTTTCTTAGTTTTCGTAAACTAGCCTTAGCTTTGTAAAACTAATCATATAGCTTTCTTAAACATAGAACCTTTGTCAATTTGAAAAGATAACAATGTTATTATCACCTCTAAACTGCTTAAAAATCAGATTGGTAGGTTTCTTATTAGTTTCGTAGCTAAAACTATTAGAAAGTAAGAGGCTTCTTGAAATTTACAAAAGTAAGGGAAAACTTAAAGTTTACGAAATGTGGTTTCGTATATTGGAGCTTTCGGTAACGTTGGTTTCATAGACTGTGGAGCTTTCGTATATATGTGGTTTCGTAACTAGAGGTTTCGTATCAAGAGATTGGTTTTGGTTTCGTACTTCAGGCTTTCTTAACACAGGTTTTATATGAGAGGTTTCGTAACGCGGTTTCGTAACACAGTTTCATAACTGAAGGTTTTGTATTTCAGAGGTTTCATATTTCCAAGGTTTCATAGTAGAGGTTTTGTATTACAGTTTTGAAACAATTTCATACCATTGAGGTTTTGTAAGTCTTGGTTTCATAAACAGAGGTTTTGTAACACAGCTTTCCTGATTGAAGGTTTCATAATTCATTTTTCATATTGGAAGGTTTCGTATCTCAGTGGAAGAGGTTTCGTAACTTAGATTTTGAGGTTTCGTAACACTGTTTTAGAGGTTTCGTAACACAGTCGTTGGGTTTCGTAACACTGTTTCATAGGTTTCATATCTCATAATTTGGGTTTCGTAACACAGTTTAAGAGGGTTTCCGTATCTTCTTAATTCTGATAATTTGAGGTTTGTATATAAAGCTTCTTGTTACCTTAGACTTTTAAAACAAAATCCAAGGTTTAGTTTTTTCAAGGTTACATCATTCAAAGTGTTGTAATACAAAACAAAGTTGTAATTGCTCGTTGATTTCACGATTACAAGACTTTATCTCTAAAACGATCCAAGTTTGCATTGTAATCATTTGACACAACATGTCTGCTTCAAATCAACAAACTCTAGCTGACTCATGAGCTAATGAAAGACCTAATGCTTGAGAAAGGGAATTATATTCCATGGTAGAGTAGGTTCAGAAGGTTTCTGGATAATAAGCTCGAAGAGGGGGAGCGGATGTGGCGTTCAATTGAAAAAGGACCTTATGTGAGGCCAATGATTATTGATCCAGATGATACTAGGAAGCAGATAATTGAACCACTATCCAAAATGACTGAGATAAACAAGAAGCAATACATTGCTGATGTGAGAGTCATGATATTTCTCTCTTTAGCAATTCCTAATGATATCTACAATCAGTGGATGCATAAATGCGACAGGAAATGTGGGATATGAATTTTCAAAGGTTGATGTATGGTATCGGGATGTTACTAATCAAGTTAGATACTCACGGAATCCAGGTATGAGTTTGACATAATTTGTAGCTAAGGAGGAGAATACGCTTGATAGCTGTGTATGATAAGTATTGGACAACGCTTGTGCAAGATTATGGATCGTAATAATGTTCATTTTTTCCTTTGCAATCAACACCTAAGTTACTATAATTGCTTGCAACCCGTACGTGGAGCAATATATTTACCATGGTTCGTCGAATCCTAAACAGGAGATATAGTTTTCATTATGATCAGTTGTATGATTCCTCTAGTGAAATTCGAACCACATATTCAGGCATCTCAAAGCAATGTGTGGCTTCAGGAATCATGATCCCTTAGCATTATTGATCATTCAAAAGCTTCTTCATAGTCTCATGCAAGTCCTTATATTTTAAATTCACCAACATACCATACTTGGTCACACATCTTTAGTAATTGTTTGATTATGAAGAAGATTTATCAAGGAGTTAAGGGGGATTCTCAAAAAGACAAGCTTACAACCGCATGACAAGGATCGTTTATAGCTCAAAATTGATTTGATCTTATATATCTAGGTATTGTACAATAAAAATGATTGATAACACGCATGCGGAATAATAAGAAACACAGTCAAATAGTTTATCACAAGGTTTTCTTTATGAATGTTGCCCTATGACCCCATAACTATTAATTTAGGGTACACCAACTAAACTATGGGTGTACTATTCGTCTCTTATCAGTCGAATTGCTATCTAACTTTCTAGACTCTCATTGGTGATGAGCTCTATTTTCTATAGCTTATCTTTTGCATTCAAATTATATTACTTAAACCTACGGATTTCACTCAACCTTTGTGTTGACTTTTTAGCATGTTTTATCTCAGGTACTTAATTGCACGGAGTGGCGAGGACATGACGATGGAAAAACCGTTATCATTCAAACTTTATTGTATAGATTTTGGGAACCTCTCGTTTGTAAAAACTCTGAAGAAATAATGAATGATAACTTATTTTCAAAAACGACTCTTTTTTATTCGTTTTCTATGATTGTGACTGTTGTACCTTGAAGTAATACCCAGATTAGCTTCCGCTGCTATATGTAAAAATGGGGGTGTTACATATATACATAAACTTTAAAATATATACCAAAAACCTTTAACCCTTAACCATTAAACCATATACCTAAAACCCTAAACCTTAAACCCCTAACCACTAGATATAATATCACAAGTAATGTATACATAAAATTTAAAACCTTTACCAAAAACCCTAAACCCATAACCACTAAAGCTCATACCTAAAACCCTAAACCCCTAACCACTAGGTATAATATTACAAGTGATGTATACATAAACCACTAAACCCTACCAAAAACTCTAAACACCTAACCACTAAACCCTAAACCGGTAACCACTAAACCCTATACCAAAAAAACTAAACCCCTAACCATTAAACTCTCTACCAACAACCCTAAACCCCTAACCACTAGATATATTATCACAAGTGATATACGCATAAATTCTAAAATCTATACCGGAAACCCTAAACTCCTAACCACTAAACACTATAAAAAACCCTAAACCCTTAAACACTAGGTATAATATCACAAGTGATGTATAAATAAACTTTAAAACCTATACCAAAAACCCTAAACCCCTAACCACTAAACCCTATACCAAAAACCTTAAACAACTAACCACTAAACGCTATACTAAAACCCTAAACCACGAACCGCTAAACCCGATACCAAAAACCCTAACCCCTCCCCCTAACCACTAAACCCTATATCGAAAACCCTAAACCCCTAACCACTAAACCCTATACCAAAAACCCTAAACCCCTAACCACTAAACCCTATACCAAAACCCTAAATCCCTAACCATTAGGTATAATATCACAAGTGATATATATACATAAACTTCAAAATATATACCAAAAACCCTAAACTCTTAACCACCAAACTCTATACCAAAAACTTGAAACCCTAACCACTAGATATAATATCATAAATGATATATACATAAATTCTAAAATCTATACCAAAAACCCTAAACCCTAACCACTAAACCCTATACCAAAAATCATAAACCCATACCCATTAAAACTCATACCCAAAACCCTAAACTCCTAACCACTAGGTATAATATCACAAGTGATGTATACATAAAATTTAAAACCTATACCAAAAACCCTAAACCCATACCCATTAAAACTCATACCCAAAACCCTAAACTCCTAACCACTAGGTATAATATCACAAATGATGTATACATAAACCACTAAACCCTACCAAAAACTCTAAACACCTAACCACTAAAACCACTAACCGCTAAACCCTATACCAAAAACCCTAAACCCCTAACCACTAAACTCTATACCAACAACCCTAAACCCCTAACCACTAGATATAATATCACAAGTGATATATACATAAATTCTAAAATCTATACCGGAAACCCTAAACCCCTAACCACTAAACCCTATACCAAAAACCCTAAACCCCTAACCACTAAACTCTATACCAAAAACCCTAAACCTCTAACCACTAAACTCTATACCAAAAACCCCAAACCCGTAACCATTAAACCCTAAACACCTAACCATTAAACCCTATACCAAAATCCTAAACACCTAACCGCTAAACCTTATACCATAAACCCTAAACCTCCTCCATAACCACTAAAACCTATACCAAAAACCCTAAACCCCTAACCACTAGGTATAATATCACAAATGAAATATACATAAAACTTTAAAATCTATACCAAAAACCCTAAACCCCTAACCATTAAACCCTAAATCCCTAACCACTAAGTATAATATCACAACTGATATATACATTAACTTTAAAATATATACCAAAAATCCTAAACTGCTAACCATTAAACCCTATTCCAAAAACCCTAAATACCTAACCACTAGGTATAATACCTAACCACTAGGTATAATATCACAAGTGATATATACATAAACTTTAAAATCTATACCAAAAATCCTAAACCTTATACCAGAAACCTAAACCCTTAACCATTAGACCCTATACCAAAAACTTAAACACCTAACCACTAATCCCTATACAAGAACCCTAAACCCCTAACCACTACACCCTATGCCAATAACCCTAAACCCCATCCCTAACCACTAATCCCTATACCAAAAACTCTAAACCCTTAACCAGTAAACCCTATACCAAAAACTTTAAACCCCTAACCACTAGGTATAACATCACTAGTGATATATACATAAACTTTAAAATATATACCAAAAACCTTAAACCCCTGACCACTACCCTATACCAAAAACTTAAACCTCAAACCACTATGTGTAATATCAGAAGTGATATATATTGATTAAGGGCAAAATAGCATATATAATAATATATATAACTAAAATACCAATTAACAAATAATATAAGAAGTATTCCGTTAAGAAATGAAAATCACTTTAGGAAAAGTGATGACCAAATCTTCCGAGTCGTATCCCGACGAAGCGTGAATTGAGAATCGGTTAAGTTCGTGATCGCGTGATTTGAATAGACAAGATTTGATTTGGATTCTATTTCTATTTATGAAATGCAAAAACAATTAAAGGCAAGCAAACAAATAAGACAAATAAAGATTTAAGCTAAAAACGATAACGGGAATTCTAAAACGCGACTTAAAACCTAAATTATCAAATTTTAACCTTAAAAATGCAAATTTAATTTTTAAGAGTCCTAAATAATTAAAAATAATTTTAGAAAAAAGAATTAATTTTTTTTGACTTTTATTTAATTTTTTATGAATTTAAAACTATTTTAATCTAGAAAATTAATTAAAAATACTAAACTAATTTATAAAAATCTGGAAAAATAACTAAAAGTACTTAAGACTAATACTAAGATAATGGTAAAAAGAAAATTCCAATAAGTTCTTGCAATAAGCTGCTAAACAGCTGAAAAAGCTTATAAGCTTAAACTGAAAAACAACCCTTTAATACCAAGTGGCCCAAGGGTCTAACAGAAAAGACCCAAGGGCGCAATGGTAAGAGTGTGTGTGTTTGTGAAGGTAAGGTCGCAGGTTCGAGTCCTGAACCTTACTTTTTGGAAAACATTTTTTTTTATTTTTCTTTTAAAAATAGTTAAAGAACAAGCTAAAATAAGCAACTTTTAAAAAGGGACTTTTACTAAAACTTAATTTTAAGCTATGAAAAAGCTATTTAAAACAGGCAATTTTGCTTATTTTCCTTTTTACTCTTAGTTAAAACTGTTTTAGAAATAATAAGCTAAAAAATGATCAATAAGCAAAAACAATCCTATAAGCTAGAAACAGACCTAATACTAAACTTAATAAGCACTAAGGATTAGAAATTAGCAAAATTTAAAAGCTGAAAAGCACTTAAAGCATTAAGACAGATAGACACTAAAGCAGACTTAAACAGATTTTTGACACCTTTTAAACTAGTATTAAATCCAAATAAGCTAAAAGAAAAAGCTAACAGACCAAAAACAGATTTAGATTGACACTAGGAGAACTCAAATAAACAAGATTTGAGTAAAACATTTAAGGTAATAAGCTAGAAAATGAAGCTGAAAAAGACAAATACTACTACTTGTTTTTGTTTTGGTTTTTGAAAATTATGACTATTTAAGCTAAGTTTTAAGACTCAAAAGCTAATAAAACAAACTACAAACTTAAAACAGATTAAGACTAGATTAAAATAAGCTAGATTTTCTAAAAAACTAATCAAAGATAAGCGAAAGTAAGGCCTAGTAAGATCTGCATATGTGGACATTTAAACCAATTACCCTACTTAACTGTTTTTGGACTCAAATGCTTAAAAGGCTATTCCTTAGTTAACTGTTTTTGGACTCAAATGCTTAAAAGGCTATTCCTTAGTTAACTAACTCAAAACAGATTGGATTGATGCACTTAAGACCACTAAAACCATCTTTTAAACATTCTTTCTTAAACATTAAGAAAATAAGCAGTTTTGAATACTCCTTACTTGACAGTTTTACACATTTGACAAATTAAACTAGAAAACTTAAAAAAACCTAATTTGAGCTTATGAAAACTACTGATTAAACCTATTTTGAACTTATGAAATTCATTTTGTAGATTAAAACAGCCTACAAAGATTGTTTACCTTATTAATTTTCCTTGTCCCAAACACCCCTTAAGAACTTAAGAACTAAGTTTAAACTAAAAACAGATTAAGATAAGCTACAAAATGATTAAACAGATTAAGGCTAATGATAATTAAAGACAATTAAGTTAGAAACTTAGGATAATAAGCACTAGAGATTAAGTTGCACTAATAAGCTAATTTTTAACTAAAAATGAACATAATTACTTAAGCTCTGATAAAACTATAACTAAGCTATAAACTAACTTATTAAGCTGCATTAAGACATATTAAGCACCATTAAATAGTAGTGAACACAAAATAAGCAAAGCAGTAAGCTAAATTCAAATTAAGCTAGAAATAGAAAAGGGAATAATACCTTGATCCTAGCTAAACATGGATCTAAAAGTGCTCAACAGAGCTTAAATCTACAAGCTGCTAAAAAAAACTCTAAATAAGCCCTATAAGCCCTTCCCTTTCTGGCTTATCTTCCAAGTGACTTATTCAGTTGATTTTGAGTGAATTTGAGTGAGTAGTTTATTCAGTTAAGCCTTAGAAAGCATAACTGAAGTATGACTAGCTTAGTAAGAGCTTATTAGCTTATAAGGTAATATCACTAAACATTTTAAGATGAAATTTATATAATAGTAAAACAGAAATTTAACACAACTTTAAAGCAAAATGAATTTTATTAATGATAAACTGAATTACAAAGCTTTAAAAGAAAAATACAGTAATTTAAAAGACAATAAGCTCAACTACAATAAGCTACTTAACTACTAAAAAGCTAGACGATTCTCTCTGCGTGAAGCCTCTTCTATATATAGTGCTAAGCAGAAGGATTCAAAAGCACAAGGAGCGTCCCAATCTTCTAATCCAAGCCCTTGATTCTTAACCAATACCCACGCAATCATTTGGAGCCCTTGGATCTAGTACACGTCCCATCCACCAATCACATCATGTAGGATTGCCAGCGTGTCATACTGAGTGTCAGAGGGTGTTAGCTAAGCCTTCTAGAAGGAGCTCATATGTGGGTGAATGAGATTTTACCCTGGTGTGCTCTGTGTGAAAACGAGGGAGGGAAAAGGGATAGATCAACAGTAAAGTTAACTTTGTGTTTGACCCGTGTTTTATAAGGTTATGGTGATTTGGGCCTTGGTTTAATAACTTGGGCCAGGTTAAGGGTTTGGACTATAAATGGATTTATAAAAATGGGTTAAATGGTTTAGGCTTATATTTTATAGATACAAGGTTAATGGGCTGACCCGGCCTAATAAAATAGGTACGGGTTGGCCCATTAAAAATGTATATGCCTTTGGCTCCAATTTCTTGCACTATTTCCATTCCCGTGCTCGGTTTTGTCCGTTTTGCTTCGTTTTTGTCCTTTTTGTTGAATATCCATATACAATGCATTTTTTTACGTATACAATGAATATCCGTATACAAGGTTAAGACACAATTCACGAAATACACATATACAATGCATTTTTTATGTATTTTTGTAGGATCCCGTAATCACTTCATAACATATAACATACACGAATCAAACTAGAAAAGAGAAAGAGAGTGAGTTGAACTTAAATTTATTGTTAAATTCCGTAAGATGCTAACATACTATAAAAGCTAATGTAGTATGTAGAGCTCCTTTCCGTCCCCTTATTCATATTTCACTCTAAAGATTTATTATTATTATTAGTACAATTAATTAATATTTAATACATAAAGTAAACCCCGGTTTAGCCACATTAGTTTGGAAATCCTTTCCTAAAGAGAGAATATGGTAAGAATAAGGTCCACATTAAGGTTCTAATTTCACACGATTTAGGGGTTATCCTATTTAGATAACCCAGGAGTCGAAATTTGGCTTTATTATTATTATTGTTGCAACATTATTAAACTTCGGTCTTTTAAACAACTGCCACATCGGTATGCGAGCCGACCATTGTTGGGATTCTTGATTTGATGAGACAAAGTGAATAAAAGAATGAAACAAGATGGAAACAAGAAGGACCAAAATTGTCATCATGAAGTTCTACAAGATGTAGAAGAAAATAAAGATTTGGTCAAAATAAGATAAGAATGAATATTAATGAGAAGATAATTAATTGATTCTCTCATTAATATATTAATTAGTTTCCTTGTAAGCCTAGGACTCCTTATGTTATAAAAGGAGGTCCAGGCATTTAGAAAGATCATCCTATAGAAAGACTAGAGCTACTTCCCAATGAGAGTCTAGTAGTTGAGCAGTCGACTGTGAGAGTCGAATTAGGCCCCATAGTTAGTTGGTGTAGCCCCAAATTATAGTTAGGGTAATAGGGAACGTTCAATAAAGAAAACCTTGTGATAACTTTGATTGTGTTCTTTATTATTCCGCTGCGTGTTATCAATCATTGTTATTGTTCATCCTAGATATATAAGATCTAATCAATCTTGAGCTATAAACGATCTTATCAATTGGTATCAGAGCGGGTTGCTCTTGATATCTAGGATTCGTACAAGGTTTTTGATCGTGTATTGGTGAAGAAACACGAAGCAGAATTAGTGACAGTTTAGTGACAGAAAAGTGTCGCTAAAAGAGGCGTCGTCTGGATACTTAAAAAAAAGTATTCACGATTAATACTACTATAATCGTTTATGTTGCTGTAAAGTGTTCGTGTACAACATGTATATATGTTTCTAATCGTATTTATTGAAGCACCATGTTAGGGTTTGGTCTGCTAGTTTGAGAGTCACAGCAGGTACACGTCAAGAAGGATGTTGTTTCGGTTTATACAGCAAGATTCAAAAAGAAGATGCAGCAGGTGATTACTATTGGTTATTAGCAGATTTGTTTATGGCGGCATAGATAAAGAAAAGAAGGTAACGTGTTTGACTGCGTGAAATATGGAAGCAGTTGTGATTTGATACGTAATTATGGGAACAAGATTTCATATAATTTATAAATCCCTGATTTTTAGGGATTTTATGTTACTCTATATAAAGTTTCTTTGTGCTGCTGGATTGGTCAAAGGTATATTAATGCTGCTATATATTCAAGGATATTACTTAGTGCGACTAATAGTAGTTGTTGTTAATGCTGCTGTGTTGATACTTGATACTGATGGCCAATAACATTAGTGCTGCCAAGATACAATTAATACTGCCAACAGATTATTAATGCTGCTATATATCTTTGGATGGTTCATGTTAGTGCTGCTCATAAAAAATTAAAGCTGCCAGTACTAAAGTTCAAAGATAAGTTTATGCTGCTAAGTGTATATGTGTTAGTAATGCTAGGTGTGAAAGTAGGTACTACTGTTTGGTTGATTGGATGATTAGTACTGCTAGCATGCTTGATTTGGTTAGTATTGTTCGTTGGTTATTAGTGCTACCAGGTTTGTAAGTTAATGCTGCTAGCTTTGTTCGATGTTGGACAACAGACGCATTTGGATCTCGGATGGAACTGTTTTTCACAATAGTTTATTCTTATTGATTTGTGGCTCGGTTTGGAGATTTATTAAAGAGGTGATTATGATAACAATTGGATATTGCTTATTTGATGTTGTAGTTGGGTTTCACAGGTGTGTGTCTTATCATATCTTAAAGTATAGTTTTGCAGACTAAGACTTTAAAGATAACTTGTTCGTGCTTACAATGGTGTGACGAAGACTTGTCAAAATCTAGCAAAAGTGTGTAATTTTTCTTATGGTGCTCAATGCTCACATTTGCTATCACTTAGTATGTGTCTCATAAAAGATGAGGTTTTTGTCAAGAGGTTGCGGTCTACTTATATTTCACAGATTTATTTATAAGTTTGACGTCACGTGGATAGTGCAAGACTTAAGACAAAAAGTTTGGAGATTTCAACTTCTTCATCAAATTCGTTATACTCAGTTTTCTTCATTAGTAATCACTACATAGAGCCTATAGAGTTCGAGATTCAAGAGATGGTAAACATATTGGTTTTAGGGGAAGCTTATTGATTAAATGTTTAACCATCTACAAGCACCACTTGAGGGGAAGTGTTTACAAATTGCATATCTACAGAAGACCCCTATTAGGTGATTACAAAAAGGAGAAGAAGATTACAGGTTTATTGATTTACAGCTTATTATGTGTGGTGACATATCAAGGATTCTAATTCTTATCTTAAGTCAAGGGGAAGCATTAAAGATTGTATGTTTATCAGGGAGATGATTACATTCCTCAACTTCAAGGGAAGCTTTGGCTTTTGATTGAAGTTCGTACGAGACTTAGTTTGTTTTGTATCATCAAATAGGGGAATCAAACAGATTGTTGGGATTCTTGATTTGATGAGACAAGTGAATAAGATGAAAAAAGATGGAAACAAGAGCCCAAAATTGTCATCATGAAGTTTACAAGATGTAAAAGGAAAAGGCAAATGACAACATGTTTGACTTTCATTATTTAATTATAACTTTTAGGATCACGGAACAAGAAACACTTATAAATAGTGTCCAAAAGGATAAATTCATCGTCCTCGATTTTTCACCCGCCCCAAACCAAGCTTAAAAATGAAATCATTGTTAAATACAAGTTAAGATGCTAACACTACTCATAAATGCAAATTGTGTACGCATAGCTACTTTTCGCTCCCTTATTCCTAAATCCTCTAAGGATTTTATTTTTTATTATTGGTGACAAATTAATTATGTCCTTATTCATATAAAGTAAACCCGGTTTAGACCATAATTAGTTTGAAATCTTTTCCTAAAGAGACGATATGGTGAAAATAAGGTCCACATTAAGGTTATAAATTCGCATGATTTAGGAGTTATCCTTTTTATTTCATCCGAAACAACTCAACTATGAGTCCAAAGACGGAGGCATTATTTAGATAACCCTGGAGTTGAAATTTGGCTTTATTATTATTATTATTGCAACATTATTATCCCTTGGTCCTTTAAACAACTGCCACATCGGTATGCGAGCCGACCATGGTCCATTAAACTTTTTTCAGTCTTGAATTTATTATTATTATAACTACCTCCACCCTTTTAACGACTGCCACATCATTATGCGAGCCGACCATGGTCCAGTGGTCTTATTTCGGCTTCAGTTTATTACATTATTATTATTATTATAGCCAAATTTCAAGACCTGTGGTCTTTTAACTACCTAGACAACGGTAGCGAGCCGTTAGGAATCGGTAGCCTATTTTCCCACAACACTGACAAAACCTCGGTGTGTACCTTAATTTCACCAGAAGGAATCTCTACGAAGAGATCTAAACTAAGAATCGCAAAAACCAAAGTAACTTTATTTATTTAACAATTATATATCATTTATTAAGTTAGTGGGAGCAAAAAGTCACAATTAACCTCTATGAGCTCTAAAGAAATCCAACTACTCCACGCTCAGCATCTAACTTATATTAAACTCTATCATTTTTTGTTCTTCGCAAATTTAAAATCTTCAATAAAAAGATCCACGAATGCTTAGTCTAATAAAATCAAGTTTTGCATATTTAAAGTCTATTATGGAAACTTGCAAACTCTTGGCTTTTTCAAGCTAGAATTCGCGTTTTAAAGCTCCTTGTATAAAAGGCTAGCAAAAGTTTTAATTTATATAGGTTAAAGGGCAAGCTAGAGTGCAACATGCTCGATCAAGCCAAAATTTATTCTTGTTCTCACCATCGGAAAGTTAATCATTTGTGTCAAAACATTTATTTCATTTATAAATTTTTTTAATTTTGGCATAAAATCACATATTTTTGGTATTTTGGTGGTAAAACAGGGTTACGTGAAGACAAAGCAAATGCAAATAAGATCAAATCGATAGATACCCCCCATACTAGAACTAAAAATTATCCTCAATGTGGGATTGCCACCCCCATACTAAAATCAATGCATAATCCATATATAAAAGGGTCTCTACGTAAATCTAAAGCCTTTATTATTTTTGTTAGTAGATAAACGTTAGTCAATAAGATCTAGGATATCGGATTCCTATATATAAGCATGCTAAGGAGTGAAGCTCGAGTGAACGATGGACAAAACCACAAGCATGAGAGTCTTTATAATCCGGGGCAATCCTGAACATAAAACACAAACCACAAAACACGAGAAAGGAAGAGGCGAGCCTCCTCTCGTTTCACTTATTAGAAAATAGAAAAAGAAGATAGAAACACGGGTTGCCTCCCAAGAAGCGCTTGTTTTTGTTAACCGAGTCACAAGCCTGACTCGACCCCTAATTTAGTGGTCCATGGGGAAGGTTTAGAGATCCGGGACAACCATAGGTGGTATGTCCCCTCCAAAATAATGTTTGAGTCTATGACCGTTCACCTTGAAGTTTGGTCTGTCGGTTTGAGATAATTCGACGGTACCATAAGGGAAAACTTGAGTAACGGTGAACGGTCCGGTCCAACGAGTTTTGAGCTTGCCCGAGAAAATCTTTAATCGAGAATTGAAGAGAAGAACTCGATCACCAATGTTGAAAACGTGGTTCTTAATCTTGGACTCATGAATCTTCTTCGTTTTCTCTTTGTAGATTAAAGAGTTCTCGTAGGCTTGATCCCGGAGTTCATTTAATTCATTCATTTGAACTTTCCGGCGATCACTCGCGGATTTGAGATCAAAATTGCAATGCTTCAAGGCCTGATAGGCCTTGTGTTCAAGCTCAATAGGAGTGCACCCGATGGGTGTTTTGAATGCGGTACGGAAGGACCATAAAGCATCATCTAACTTATCGGACCATGAAGCATGATTTTTGCCTACGGTCCTTTCCAAGATACGTTTCAAACCATGATTTGAAACCTCCACTTGTCCACTAGTTTGTAGATGATACGCAGTAGAAAGACGGTGGGTAACTCCATACTTAAGCATGACCTTTTTGAATTGCTCATTGCAAAAATGAGTACCACGATCACTAATTATAGCACGAGGAGTTCCAAATTGAGCGAAGAGAGATTTCAAAAATTTTTTGATGACTCGGGCATCATTAGGGGGAGCGCTTTTGCTTCAACCCATTTAGACAAGTAGTCAACGGCCATGAGAATGTACTTGTTCCCTCGAGAAGACAGGAACGGGCCCTTAAAGTCGATACCCCATACGTCAAAGATCTCGCATACTTAAATTGCATTTTGGGGCATTTCGTCCTTTTGCGAGATTTTGCCTTGACGTTGACATGAGTCACATGACTTCACCATGTCGTGGGCATCGCGATAAATCGTCGGACAATAGAAATCGGATTCAAATACTTTCTTAGCGGTGTAGTTCGCACCATGATGTCTTCCGGTGGGTCCATTATGGCAAGCCGTGAGGATATCAACAACTTCTTGGCCGTAAACACATCGTCGAATCACTTGATCCGCACAAATTCTAAACAAGTAGGGGTCGTCCTAAAAATAATGCTTCACATCCTTAAACAATTTTTTCTTTTGTTAGGACGACATCCCTTTCACTACAAAATTCCCCGCATGGTAATTTGCAATGTCGGCAAACCATGGGGTACTAGAATCACCATGAAAATATATCATTCTGAAGGTCTCAAGAGGAAATGTTTCATTAATTTCCTTTTTCTCAAGATCACTTTGATGAGGATTTTCTAATCTCAACAAGTGGTCGGCCACGAGATTCTCTGGTCCTTTTTTATCAGGAATAATGACATCAAATTCTTGGAGTAGGAGAATCCACCGGAGCAATCTCGTTTAGCATCTTGCTTAGCAAGAAGATATTTAAGAGCCGAGTGGTCCGTTTACACTATGGTTTTCGACAAGACTGAATAGGACTGGAATTTCTTGAAAGCATACACCACGGCTAATAATTTCTTCTCCGTAGTAGTGTAATGAGCTTGAGCATCGGTCATAGTCTTACTCGCATAGTGTATAGGCTGCAAATGTTTAGTCTTATGTTGCCCCAGGACTGCACCCACCGCAAAATCACTAGCATCACACATGATCTCAAATGGTAGGTCCCAATCGGGGGCAACTAAAATCGGAGCTTCTGTTAATTTTTCTTAAGAGTTTCAAACACTTCAATACATTTTTTCGAGAAGATGAACGGGGTTTCTTTTTCTAGAATATGGGTCATCGACCGGGCAATTTTAGAGAAATCTTGAATAAATCGATGATAGAACCCGGCATGACCTAAAAAAATTCAAACATCTTTGATGGAAGTGGGATGAGGTAGCTTTGCTATTACATCAACTTTAGCCCTATCAACCTCAATACCATTTTTAGAGATCTTATGGCCGAGGACAATGCCCTCTTTGACCATGAAATGGCACTTCTCCCAATTTAGAACTAGGTTGGTGTCTTCGCATAGTTTTAGCATCATGTCTAAATGGGAGAGGCAAGATGAGAAGGAATCCCCGAAGACCAAGAAATCATCCATGAAGACCTCCATTGTTTCCTCGATCATGTCATGGAAAATAGCCATCATGCACCTTTGAACATGCCCGGAGCATTACATAAGCCGAAAGGCATACGTTGGTAGGAAAACATCCCATTAGGGCAAGTGAAGGTAGTCTTCTCTTGGTTTTGCGGGTCAATAGGAATATGAAAGTATCCAGAAAATCTATCTAACAAGCAATAATATTCGTTTCCTATTAAACGTTCAAGCATCTGATCCATGAAAGGCAACGGGAAATGGTCTTTATGAGTAGCATCATTAAGCTTCTGGTAATCAATAAAAACACGCCATCTGGTGACTAGCCTTGTAGGAATTAACTCATTATCTTCATTCGTCACAACGGTTATACCTCCCTTTTTGGGCACACAATGAACAGGGCTAACCCACGGACTATCGAAGATAGGGTAAATCAATCCGGCATCAAGGAGTTTGCTTCCTTTTTGATCACCTCATGAATTTTTAGGTTCACCCTTCTTTGATGTTGGACTGCCGATTTAAAGTCATCCTCCATTAATATTTTGCCAGTACAAAATTGAGGGTCAATGCCCTTAATGTTAGAGATTTTCCAAGCGATGGCACGCTTGTGTGACTTTAAAACCTTTAGAAGGTGGGACTTCTCCTCATCTTTTAAGTTTTTAGCAATAATGACGGGTAATTTATTAGTTCCCTCCAAAAATGCATACTCAAGATGAGAAGGTAGGTCCTTGAGCTTAAGCTCTAAAGGATCATCAATAGAAGATTTTATTATTTTAAGTTCCTCAAAATGAATTTCTTTCAGAGGGAGAGGAGATGATGGATCATCATTTAACAACTTCTCAAGTAGAACAATGTCTCCCTCTGGATCAAAGTCGGCATCATCAATTCCCGGTAGAATTGAAACACTTGTAAGACAAGCCTCGATCTCTTCCAAAACAAAGTCACCTCCCTCTAAAGGAGTGAGAGAGAGAGGGAAGAGGTAGTAATGATAGGATCTGAAGACGGAGTGGGATTGCCACTTTAGAACTATCCGAATATCCGAGAACCTCTTGAGCATACTCCTCACATGTAACGTCTATGACATCGATTCGATTAACGATTCATCATCATATCTATAGGAGTATCTCGAAGTGTGTCTGACATTAAATGTTATGGCTTCATCATTGACTCGAAGAGTTAACTCTTCGCCGTGTACATCGATTAATGCTCGTGTCATCCTCAATAAAGGCCTCCCAAGAATGAGGGGAACTCGAGGATCGACATCATAATCAACGACAACAAAGTCGGCCAGAAAATAAAACTTTCCTACTTTTATAAATACATCTTCGACAACACCAACCGGATAAGCAACCGATCGGTTTGCGAGCTTGAGAGTCATGCGAGTAGGGGTAAGCTCTGGGAGCGAAAGCTTCTTCTATACGAAAAGAGACATTAAGTTGATGCTAGCGCCAAGATCGGCTAAGGTTAAGCACTCATCTAGCTCCGGAAAATCACAAGGAATGAGAAACTTGCTGGGGTCTCCAAGTTTTTCAGGTAACTTTTTAAGGAGAACCGCCGAACAATTCTCATTTAATGGAGTATTTGCCAATTTAAAGAATTTCTCCTTATTACTAAGGAGACTCTTAAACGTAGAAGCGAACTTAGGCATGTGAAGAAGAGCATCGGCAAAGCTAATGTCAAAATGTAATCTTTGAAAGATTTGAAGGAACTTCAACATTTGATTATTAGCTTTCTCTCAGAGCTTTTGGTCGTTAAGCCTTGAAGGATAAGGAATCGAAGGTTTAGGATTAGGCTTTGGAGCAACATCAGGCTCTTGAATAGGAACTTAGATAACCGGAGGTTGGACGTATGCGGTACTTGTAGTTTGCACTTTGTCCTTTGTCGCCGCTGGTTCACGTTCCACTTCCTTCGGAAGAGGAGAAGAAGTAGGTGGAATCGTAGGTCCATCATAAGAAACACCACTTCGGGTAGTAATAACTTTCGAGTCACCTCTCAGGTTAGCAATGGTATTACTGGGAAGTGATCCCGAACCCGAGGGACTATGTATTTGAATAAAGCTTCTCATCATGTTCTTTAGCTCATTGTTCTGATTCATCATCATAGTCTGGATTTCATTCTTCAATTCTGTCTTCATATTACTTATTTTATTTTGCATAGCTCTTATATTAACATCATTAGTCCTTATGTGGTTCGAGAAATCATTCGAAGGTCCAACTTAAGTTTGATTAAGTAGAGCTTGATAATTCTGATTTCCTTGATTGAAGTTATTTCCTCAATTCTGATTGTATCATTGATTCTGATTATTCTAGTTCTGATTGTTCTGCACATTCGGTTAAGGAAAACCAGGTGGTCTCATTAGATTACTAGCATGATAATTAGTTTCTCCCTGAGGACGGTATCTGATAAGTGCTTAATTACACATATCTTTTACCTCTAAAAACGAGCTTAAATGACCAAAAACAGACAAAAACTGCC
>BQNB010057175.1:2027-38333 GCA_026074375.1 Tanacetum coccineum
ACTCAGGAGAATGACTGCCTACACCGCTCATCCTAATATCTAAGGCATTATCTATGAAGATGAGTTGAAAAGAAAACGTCTGATGTGCACTGATGAACTTCACAAGTTCAGTGACGGCACACTCAACTATGTTCGTACTGCTCTTAGCGATATTAACCGAGGAATTGAGATGGGCTACTTGCCCAAGAAAAAATGGAGTAAACATGACAAGCAAAGAGCTCGTGTGATGATCAATGCAATTGATAAGAAGCTCAAAGATAGAAGATTGATGCGAAACTTAGAAAGGTTTGTTGGTGGAAGACCTTACGGGAGAGACCTACGGCTGCTGGAAAGGACCATATGATTTATCATATGCTTTTCTCATATCTCAGGTCAAACCTCGTACATAATATACTTGTGAATATGTTAATAAGTAGTATAGACTTATGGTGATAATAAGGAGTGCTCGAGTACAAAGTTTTCAAGAATTTCGTAGTAAATTCAAAATCTTTCAAATTATTGTATTCAACACTGTCTTATATACCCTCAAATATTAAGGGGGAGCATTAAAATGTTCCAATAATCGGCTTGGATAATAATTGGACATTTTTTACCCGAAACCTTGAATATTTGAATCAATTGATATCCAAAATATCAAGAGATTTAACATTTTTGATAAGGGGAGAAGATGTGATTAAAATATATGATTAAAAAAAAGTGATTTTAAGATCTCAAGTGTATGCTATCCCATATATGTGCTAAACTCTTTCGATTAATCGATGCATATATAAAGGGGGAGCAAATAGTTACGTGTTGGCAGAAATGTGGAAGTACCAAAGACCGACTATTTAATTTACTGTATTGGAGTTATAAGGTGGTTAATGTCACACCCCCAGACGGGGCCTAGACGGAACACGTGTCCGGAGGCGTGACTTGATTGATCATCTCAAGTACAAAGCATAAAGAACGACCTCTAAGGGTACGTTTTGAAAATAAACACCGTTGCATAGATTGAAAATAATAATAATAAGTTTTACATCAATAAGATTTAAAAGATTTCTAGTTTATGAAGTCGTCAGTAAAGCGTTGAAGGGTTGAAGAATTAAAAAGAAAAGTTAAGATAAAGGGTGAAAAGAAAGAAGCCCTCCTTACATTTAGGCTGAAACCGGATCTAAATACATCTTCTATCAAGAATTCACAAAAGATGATTGCTGACATTGAAGTCTGACATCAGGGACCCAGTGGATGCATTGCATAACCCTCCCTAGCCCACCATAATCGTCTCAAAATATTTCTGGTTCATTTCTCACAGAAGATTACACATAATTTCTAATCCGACGTTCTCGACTTCGATTTTAGTTGGTATTGAAAAGGTAGAAGTCCGCTCCAGCCTTCCGATCACTAAAACCAAAGTGCACTATTGAGTCTAGAGCTAAAAGAGATCATCCATAAATCTTCTTTAGGACACTTGTCAAAAGTATGCTTGCTATCTCACACAATGAGAATAAGACCGAGAAATACATCAAAGAGTCCTGACGCATTACCTTGGATTTTTGCCAGAACCTCATATGACTACTCCTAGTAAATCACAGTTGAAGATGGAAATCCGATTGAGCTAACATCAAAACATTTCCCTTCCATTAAATTTGATCTTTCTTCCTGCTTTCTTTTCAAACCTGCGAACTCTAATAGAAAGCATAGCCATCTGATGCTTCAAGTCATACTCCTCCAAGTCTTGTTTGTTTAATTGATCAAGATCATCAAAACAAAGCTGTTGATCCTTTTCATGATCAGCAAGAAGACTGTAGACAACATCATCAACAACCTTGGACACTTTTATAGAGTGCTCATTTGATGATGTTTGTGGAGATGGAAAGTAAGATGGATAACTACTGCTGCTGTTAGACCCATGAACAGCAGGTTTGTTCTGAGATGTACTGGATGATCCTACAAAAGCAGCATGAGAGGGTCTTGCATACCCTCTTACATCACTTTCTAGGAATTTAAGTTTGCTGTAGAGATCTTCAAAGGTGAGAAGATCCAATCCTCCTCTTGCTCTTAAAGAGAGAGAAACTTGTCTCCAGGATTCAGGCAAGGCTCTAAGAAAACACATATTCACTTCTTCTTGTTCAGGTTTGATTTTCAAACTGTTCATCTGAGTCAGCATCTTTTGCATCCTTTCATAGCATTTATCCAGCCCTTCTTCTGATGTCATCTTGAATTCAGCAAATGCTTGCTTTAACATTGTCTTCTGGAGTTTTCTAGACTCTTCATTCGATCCAAACTTGGCTTTTATGGCATCCCAGATGTCTTTAGCATCAATCATGTGATTAAAATCACTCATGTGTTCATCTGGAAGTGCAGAGATCAGAGTGGATCGAGCTTTAGATTCTCTCTGAAGAACCAAGTACTCATCAGCAGAAACAGGATCCCGATACACTATTTTTCCATTGGAGTCAGTAGTGGTTGGTCTTGCATGGTTTCCTTTCATAACTACATTCCAGCATTGAAGATCAGTACTACTGATGTAGTTTTGCATCTTCATTGCCCAAACATCATATTCACCTACTTTAAGATAGGGGAACTTTGCTGTGTTATTAACAGTGGTGACTTGAGGTAAGGTATGGTTGACAACTTCCCCCGAAGGGCCTGATTCAATAGTCATGATGAGTCGTAAGGGAGTTTTTGAGAGATTGATTAGGGTTAGGGTTTATGACAGAAAATCTTCTTATCCAGAGACTCTCAACAGGCTCTGATACCACTTGTGAGATCCCAGTAATAGATCTTTCTAGCCTGTTAAGGGTGGTAGATAACTTTCGCAAGTAAATCTACAAGAGAGGCTCTTGGTTGAATACCAAGCTATATGCGGAATCTATAACTTGATAATAAGAAGAATGATAACAGAGATAATAAGAAAGAAACAGATCACTATTGATCAATACATTAAAATACTAACTATTGGAATGTGTTTTTGAGATCTAGAGGTATCCATTCCACATTGTCGTGGGTTTCTTATATACTAGTGAAACCCTAGCGGCCCAATCTATCTAAACGGGTTTTGACTGATATGCATTATCACTTCCTAACATTTCTCATGCATATCCTAACTAACTATTACAAAACTGCGTTATCAGCAGAAACAATATTACTATCAGCATAAATGATTAACTATCAGCAGAAATGAAGTGCTTGATATACTATCAGCAGAAATGAACTATATCAGCAGAAATGACATATCCTAACATAAATCCCTGTCCATATTTTTGGAAATTTACGGATCACGGATCCACTTAAATAGGCATACGGATCCACCATACCTGGATCCGTAGCACCTTGACGGTCAAGTTTTGGGTTTTATATAAATGTCACTCATTTGCTTAGTTTTTCACCCAAGCTTTTCATAACATTTCTTCTATATTATTACACATATTTAAGATCATTATAAACAAGTTTTTATAATGTAAAAACACAATTAATCATATCATCAAAACCCCTATAACCCTTGATCATAATGCTTCTAACTTTCATTTGTTGCAAGCATGATTCTACATGATCCTCCATTCAACCAAGCTTAGAGATCTTGCCATCATTATCCACCACATACCTACATATATGAAGATCTATCACAACAAGCCAAGAGACTTGTCATCTTCATCAACTACATCATGCTGATGTTTTAGATTAGGATTTTTCATCCAATTCACAATTATGTCTTGGATCATCATTATACACATTTGTATATCAATCATTATACAACAAACTAGGTATTAGGTGGTTTATGTGTTTAGGCCATAAAACACAAGGTTTGTTATGTTGGGCCATAAAACATAACGGGTTTGGTTGTACCCGAAGAAGGACTCGGTATTTAGCTTAGTACCGGATAAAGTGTAAGCGATGTTAGGTTGGTTCTACCTCGAAGTAGGACTCAGTATTTAGATTAGTACCGGATAAAGTGTAAGCGACGTTGTATGGTTTTCTCCGCCATAAAGGAGTTTGTTAATCTAGTGAAGTAACTCTCGAGTTGGGTACTCGGGGAGTGGAGTAGGGCGAAGGGGAGCTTTGTAGCCGAACCACTATAATTCATCGTGTCCGGTTTGCACTTTCTTTTACTTATCGCTTTACATTTATATTTGCCTTTATCGCTTTATATTTATGTTTGCATTGCATCTATGTTTGTGTTGTATATTGTGTTGTGGTGATATGCTTTGTTTGGTGTTATTTAGTATAGTTGTTGTAGTATAAAATTGATTAGTTGTTTGATACAAAAGTTTTAAGTTTATAAAGGAAACGTATTCACTCCCCCTCTACAATTCCACAATTTTAATTCTGTTTAATTCATATTCAAATTATTTTAATCTGTGACCAATTCAAATTGGAACTTATACACTTAGCTCTTGGGACGACCTCAGATTTACCAATTCTACACTACACAAGATCGAGTTCTCTACCCGTTAGTGCGTTGTAGACCATAGGTAATCGAGTTTTATAAATTTAAAACTTGGTAAATTTAATTTCAAACGAAATCACACATTAAGTTTTTGGCGCCGATGTCGGCGAGCTAAAATTAGTTTACAATTTGAATACCTGTTTTTGTTTGTCTAAAGTTTAAGAGCTAATTTTTTTTAATCTTAATTTCAAGAAACAAGATGGGTGACGCCGACATCAACACGCTCACGATGGAGCAATATTTGGCATTGACTCGCGGAAACCAGGCATCGGGCGTAGTTAAACCCGATATTAGAGGCAATGTTAATTTCGAGATCAATAGTCAATTCATGAGGGAATTGAGAGAAGATACCTTCTTCAGGAACAAAAATGACGATGCTTATGAACACGTGGAAAGAATTTTGGACATCGTTAGTTTGTTCAACATTCCAGGAGTTACACATGACGTAGTTATGCTGCGTGTATTTCCCATCACCCTCACTGGAGCTGCAAAGAGGTGGGCGGACAGACTATCCCCAGGAACCATCAACACCTGGGATTTACTTAAAAACGCCTTCATTCAAAGGTATTGTCCACCATCTAAAACGGCTAAGCAGCTCGAGGAGATCCATAACTTCAATCAGGAAGGTGATGAAACATTATACCAAGCTTGGAAAGGTACAATGACCTCCTGTACAAGTGCCCAACACACGACTTAAACAACCATCAGAAGGTCAACATCTTCTATAATGGGTTGGACTCTATGACTTGCCAACTACTGGATTCGCAAGGATCAATACCTAACAAGACACCTGCTAAGGCATTAACTGCAATCCAAACTATGGCAGACCATTCCCACAAATGACATAACGGGTCGACTAGCAGGAGGGTGAGTAATGATAGCTCAGCTGGGATTACAACTATCACAAATAAATTGGATAGCCTTGGGAGAGACATGAAGAAGCTGAAAGAGAATGTGCATGCTATTCAAGTAAGATGTGAAAACTATGGAGGAGATCACCTTAACAACGAATGTCCACTACACGAAGAGGTAAAAAGCGTCAAGGAAGTCAAGTATAGAGAATTTGGACGACCCTTCCCAAATAATAACAGGAACGGTGCTAGATATTGTATAGGTCCACCAGGATACTACAATCGTTTGGATAATCTCCCACCTTTCAGTGAAAAGAAACCAAGCGTCGAGGAACTAATGAACAAGCACATTGAAGAGTCAACACGGAAAAGAGCAGAAATGGAAGAATGGGCGAAGAAGCTTCTGGAGAGCACGGAATTAAATACTAGGAACCAAAACGCTTCATTAAAGAATCTGGAGACACAGATTGATCAGCTGGCAAAAGATTACAAAGCAAAGGCTGCTAATGAAGTTCCAGATCCGTCAGTTGGCCAATGCAAAGCAATATTTGCTAACAACGAAGTGCCTAGAGATGAAGCCTCCTCTAAGGAAACTACCAAACTCCAAGGAGTATCTTTTATTTCTGATGATAATGTGGAGGTTCCTGAGGAAATAGAGGAAAGGATACATGGAGTCTTAATATGCCAACTACCACCAAATGAATTGAATCCAGGAAGTTTTACTCTTCCCTGCACAATTGGTAGTTTGAACTTTTATGCAATGGCAGACTTAGGAGCTAGTGTTAATATTATGCCAAGATTGATGTTAACTGATTCGTAGTTTTATATACCTAAAATATAATATAAAATAATATAATCCCGAGAGTAATTAAGAAAGTTACCAAGTTACCTTGATAAAATTCACTCTCAAAAATATATATAATATAATATATAATACGTATGTTTGACCGGGTAAGTATGATCACCCGGGTCGTTTTCCCCAACGACTCATGCAATGGAAACCTCGATCTCGTTCGGAATGATTGATTTGAATAAGAAAAGAGATATTTTTGATTTATTTATGCTACTAAAATTAAAGGCACAATTAAACAACTAATTAACAAATTAAACTAATTACGAAAGTAAATAAAATGCGACATTTAAGAAAACAAATACAATTTAAATCTTAAGAATATAAACTAGATTCCTAAACCTAAATTAATGCTAAAGAAAATTTTAGGAAAAAGAAAAATATTTTTTAAGGGCTTTTCGGATTTTTTATGAATTAAATTCTATTTAATCTAAATTATATTCTAAAAATAGAAATTAAATTGATAAAAACTAAGAAAAATACTTTTTAAACTAAATTAATTCTAAATTACTTAAAAAGATGAGAAAAACATTTTTATTACTAATTTTTCTATTTTTTTTTATTTGATTTTTGAAAATGAAATATTAAAAACTAAATTCGAAAATTAATTTTTAAAAATATAAAACTTAAACTAAAAATTATATAAAAATATTTTTTATAAAAAGAAATAATGCAGAAAATTAATTTTATTAAAAGCCCTAATTTTTAATGAGTAATTATAAACTAATTTAAGTAATTAAACTAAAAAACCTAATTTATTATTTATAAAAACTATTTTTATTAAGCTAAATGAAATCTGCCAAAACACATGGGTTGAAAGTGACACGAAACAAAGTTGAGGGTAGGCGGCCAAACATTAAAGTTTTATGAAAAACACAAAGTTTGATCTATTGACAGAAATAGTCCCTGGACTTGGGACTAACTAGACTAACAATTAAACTAACGAAGGACTAACTATGTAATTAACTAAGGACTAACTGCGCATTTAACAAGGACTAACTATGCAAATGGAAATAAGCTAACCTAGCTTACCCTATTCAACCTAGGTAAAAGGACTTCCAAGGCTTCACAAGGAAATGAGAAACTTAAAAGTAAAAAAATGGCAAAACCTTATTCTGACATGAAGTGCATTTGCTGATGCAATTAGCTGCTGATGTGTTTGGCAATGAACTCAAATACAGGATAAACTTTTAGAGCTAATACCTCACTAAGTGATACTAAATGAACACAGCACAACCTTAAACTCTAAAATGCTCTTAAAGGCCTAAAACCTAACACCACTATAGCTAAAATTGAACCTGAGTTCTGAGAATGATTTTTTAAAACTCTAAACTATTAAAACTAAACTTTAACTACTAAAACCTGGTTGAATCTTGATATTAAGAACTAATGCAACTATGTAAAAGGTTTTGACACTATGATATTGACTTTAGAAGTCAAATGCACTATAAACCAAACACTCCTTAATTTGACTGTCAAAAACAAAATGCACTTAAAATCTTTATAAAAGCTAAAACAACCTAAACTCTTTATCTACTTCTATTTGTAATGGATTAACAGAGCTAATTTTGAGATATAAAAACTAAAATGCACAGCTTAATTTGGAGAAATTAAGCTAGTTAAACTCTATGAAGCGTATTACACTAAGAAGGGAACAAAAATCTAGAGATGTAAATTCTAATGATTACTAAAACAATTAAAACTCAAACAGAATAAGAAAGAAACTAATTAAGCATAATCAAGCATTTATGAACTCAAATTAAAGACTATAAGCAAAAGCTATACTGAAATTAAGCTAAAATGGAATAAGATCAATGAAACCTTGATGTTGTAGTCTCAGGCTACTTAGGCTACTCTATCTGAATGAGTAGCCTTAATTCAATCCCTAACGGCTACCTTAGCCTCTAAACCACAGAGCCTTAAGCTTAATAAGCTAGATTAGCTTATTCCTTCTTTGAGCTTCAAATATGAACACAATCAATTTCAAGTGATCATACTTTTGATTACAAATGATTAGAGTGAGAGTATGAGTGCTTAAAAACAAAATTTGACTGAGATTGAACTTATTAAAAGGAATAAGCTCAAACGAGCTTATTTAAAGCTTATTTGATGAAAAGAGCTTAGAATTGAAAACAAAATAAACAAATACTTGAAGATTGAATTATTATTGCTAAAAAGATGTAGTACAAACTGAATGAACAAGAGTACAAGTAAGTAAAGCTTAAAACGAAAATGTTTGAACAAAATGCTTAAAATTGAAGAAATTACAAAGTAGAATTTTTTAGACTAAAACACACAGAAAAATGATGTCCTAACACTCTATTTATAGAGGAGAGGTGAAGAGAGGGGAAGATTTCTAGAGTGATCCCTTGAATCTCAATCGTTGATCTCTTATAAGCCATTTGTAGCCGTTGGATGAGAAAAATGAGGTGTCCTGGCCAATGGGCTGCTGCCACGTGGTCGATTATGATTGGGGAGAGTGTGTGAGTAGGATTGAAGGCTTATAAAGGAGCGGGGGTGGGAAAAAACGGGATTTGGGTTGTGTGGGATTTTGGCGGGAAATGCTGTTGTGGGTTGTTATTCTGTTGCGAGAAAGCGGGGCATTTGTTTGAAGGTTTGGAGGATTTGCTCTTTCAGTCCCTGTGCTTCTATCCGCCCCTTTTAGTGTAAAAAGAAGGTTTGATTTTGGCAAGTTCGGCCCTTGTGTTTTTCTTTCTTTCTTTCTTCTTTATAAATCCACTTTCAACTCTTGGCAACTTTGGTCCTTGAAACTTCTATCTTCCAAATAAGCCCTTGAATCTTTGAATACTTGTCATAACTAGCCCCTTGACTTTATCTTGGGTCTTTGACTTTCTTTATTTCTGTGTCGGGTTGATCCGGCTGTGATCTTTGGCTGTTTCTTCACTCTTGTTCTTGTCTCTTTCGTTCCTTGTCGGTTTTTGATCGTTTTTGCTTCTTTTTGCTCTTTGTCTTTTTCCCGTTTCTTGTCGGTTTTTGATCGTTTTTGCTTCTTTTTGTCTTTTCAATCCTTTCCTGCACAATTGGACACAAAAGCACACATTTTCTATTCTTTTGGCATTTTTATGGCTTTTATTTGGCAAAATCCCGGGTAATTTAATGTACAATTTAGCAAATATCAGAGACCCTTAGGAAAAGTGACCAATTGCATCAAACTTTTGAGAAGAGCTCTATATCAATGACCCATAAGTTAGATGACA
Source organism: Tanacetum coccineum (assembly GCA_026074375.1). Taxonomy (NCBI): domain Eukaryota; kingdom Viridiplantae; phylum Streptophyta; class Magnoliopsida; order Asterales; family Asteraceae; genus Tanacetum; species Tanacetum coccineum. Next base: position 11,373 of record BQNB010057175.1, read on the forward strand.
TGATAGAGTTGCCTAAGTCACAACATAAGAGAACATATAACAAGGATTTAGAATGTGAGATAGTTATGGTAAAGATGCCTAAGTATATGGCATGGTTAGATGATGAGCCCATAGGTGATCTAGATACAATGGAGGATAAGGTGGATAATCCGATCCCACAATGCACCTTATAACTCCTCCCATCAATTGAGTTATACACATCGCCCGTGACTCACCCAGAAGAAGTAGAAGAGACTATAGGAATCTCGATGGAGGTAGAACCTTTAGACCACACGAAACTAGAGGACTTAGGCTTGAATACTTGTAATCATAACACTCCTCTTAGTTCTAGGAGATTTCCTAGTGTTGATGAGCCAGAGCCTCAATTTTTACCTAAATTTTCACCCTTAGATGTGAATCTAGGAGACAAAGGAGGAACTGACCCACCCATCAACCCATATAGTCCGGGTAGTTTTAGGATGAAGGAAGTAAAACCCTTGACTATTCATACATCACCTTCACCCCACATGGCATAACACTATTAAAATAGTGTGTATCGCTACTATCACCCGCACCTGACCTTAAGTGTAGGGGAGACCCACCTTTTATGTTAGGAACATAGAAGTGTCGATCACTTCCATAGATAAACAATCGTTAGCTCGTTAAGTAATTTTTGAAAACTTACATAGTTAGTTAGCTAAGTCCCATGGATAAACCTATGCAAGCCCAAGCCCACGTGCCATGTAGAAGTATTTATACACCTCTCCATGCCTTGGAGAGGTGGTTGGTTGGTTGTATGTTTCATTTTTCACTTAATGCATTTCATGTTCTTTACTTTCTCTCACTAGAAAATACATCCTTCCTTCCCACTTTCTCTCTTTAGTTCTTGTTTGTATTTCAAAGATTACTCATATTCTACAATTGGTATCAAGAGCCATAGAGTGGTGTGTTTAGTTTTTGTGTTTATTTTTTTTGTTCGTGTGATATTGCCAAAATTCGTCCTTTCTCTTTATTTTTTTACCTTGGTAAATTTGATCTAGTATCTTTAGGATATAGGTGTACAAGCTTTGAATTTAGAAAACTTTCGAAAGAACAAAATCTTGATTTAAAATTTTTTGGCTTAAAAACCTTAAAGTTCTTATTTTTCTTGTTCCTATAGGTTTAGTAACACTAGTTGTACAAGTATTTTTGCATAACAACCATCAAAAAGGTGTCTTTTGTGTTTTAAATTTTTTAGGTTTTGAAATAGTGTAAGTCGAACAACTGAAGTAGAACAAATGAAGTCGAATAATTAGAACCAAACAACTTATTATAGTTGAAACCGAACAACTGACTTTAGTTGGAACAGAACAACTGAACCGAACAACTGACTTTAGTTGGAACCGTACAACTGAACCGAACAACTGACTTTAGTTGGAACCGAACAACTAAACCGAACAACTGAACCGAACAACTCAAATTTACAAATTATACGGTTTATTTCTTGGACTTGTAAAATCCCGTGAAACATTAACTTGTTTTTCCTAGTTTGTCAAGAATTGTAAAATCTCGTGTAGTTTAAAGAATTAAAACACTAAAAGGACAACTTAATTAAACACAATTTCTTTCTACCACCGTCCGATCAAACAAGTAATCTTTTAACATACAAATTTCTTAATGACGACTCTGGCTGACAAAGCAATTCTTTCGGGTGCTGACAATCGTCCACCTATGTTGGAAAAGGATATAACTCCTCTTCAAATAAAGATCTATCATTATCAAAAACTTTTTCCGTTTATTCCGTGATTTATTTTGAAAGAGCGTTTTAAAATATTATTTAATAGCACTTTCTCCCCTTCGAACAATGACCTGTTTTCTATTTAAAAAGTTGTAGTCATTGTTTGAGTGGTCGATTTATCTTTTTAAATATTTTTGTGATTACCGAAAACACTAATTCTTTTGAAAGACAACACTTTTTACCGTATGAAGAAGAATTCTCTTCTTTTGAAAAATTAATGCACTGACACATACACTTATTTTATAAAAAAAACTCGGGTTATGTAGCAAAGTATACACAAACCTTTTGCATGAACATCAAGTAGTTCATGCCCGAGAAAATTAATTTCCCGCTAAGAGGTCAAGTTATCTATTTGACGATATACTTTCCTTTAAAATGATGACCAAGTTGCAGACTGAAATAACTTCAAACCATTAACATGTTTTAAAAGCATTTAGAACTTATGCTCGAACTTTATTTACAGCCTCGTGTCATTATTGAATGACATTTTTAAGGCCCCTAAATATTATCGATTACAGAAGACATGTCATTAACCGTATTTTTCTTGATTTTTTTAATTTTGTATTTGCTTTTTGGGTTTTATATTTTTGTATTTTCTTTTTATAAAATTTTCAAAAAATGAAAAATACTTTTGTGTTTTTTCCGATTTTAATAATTTACATAGGATACAAGAAGAGTGTCTACCAATACTCTTCGTCATTTTCTGCAAGACTTTTTAATGTTTTCGGAGACATACTTTCATTTCAAGCCGGCTGAGTAGAAATTCAAATCTTTCCCGTGTCAATGCTTTGGTGAAGATGTCTGCCAACGGATATTCTGTCTTGACAAAATAGAGCTCAACCACACCATTATCCACTTGCTCTTTGATGAAGTGATATATGACATCGATGTATTTGGATCTTGAGTGTTGGACATTGTTGCAGCAGAGAGCAATAACACTTTTGTTATCACAATACAGAGGCATTTTGTTGAATGCAAACCCATAGTCTGTCAGCTGAGATCTCATCCATAGGATTTGAGCACATCATCAAGATAGGGCAATGTATTATGCCTCTGTAGTTGAGATAGCAGTGCTCTTCTGTTTCTTCGAAGACCAGCTGACTAATCTGTCGCCCAAGAACTGTGCACTACCATAGGTACTTCTTCTAGTGTCTTGACACCCGGCATGATCAGCATCTGCCTAAGCTATTAGTGCAATACCGGTGTCCTTTGAATAACAAAGACCTATATTTATGGTTCCTTTCAGGTATCGAAAGACCTGTTTTACCGTATGTAGGTGCTTTTTGATGGGCTTTGCCTGATACCGGGCACACATGCAAACTAAAAATACTAGATCAGGTCTACTGGATGTAAGATACGAGTAGGGTCAAATGGTATCCCGTGTAGATCTTCATCCAGTTTGGTTCTCTCCACCATTAGAGTATCAATCGGGTCACTAAATAAGCCTCTAGGACTTTGAGAAATTTGTAATCCAAGAAAGAAAAACATTTTGCCTATCATTGACATCTTAAATTTTGAACTCATTGTATCAGCAAAAGTGTCACAAAGAGCAGGATCAGTAGAAGCAAAAATAATATCGTCTACGTAAATTTATACCAGTAGGATATCTTTGCCTTCTTTCCTTATGAATAATGTAGGATCGACAACACCTTTAGAGAACTTCTGGGAGAGTAGAAACTTTGAAAGTAGATCGTACCAAGCGCGTGGAGCTTGTTTCAACCCATAGAGAGCCTTCTTCAGTCTGTACACGTAGTTGGGATGATCTTGATCTACAAACCCCTCTGGTTGACTGACGTCGACCACTTCTTGTAGCACACCATTTAAGAATGCAGTCTTGACATCCATTTGGTAGACTGTCATGTTCTTGTGGGCAGCATTTGCAATGAAGATTCCAATGGCCTCAATCCGTGCAACCGGTGTGAATGATTCTTCGAAATCAATTCCTTCCTCCTGACGAAAATCTTTAGCTACCAACCTAGCCTTGTTTTTCAATACGCCCCCAAATTCATCTAACTTAACCTTGAATATCCACTTAAGGTTAATTAGCATGATATAATTTAGACGAGGTACTAGCTCCCAGACTTGTAGTCATTCAAACTCATGAATTTCTTCTTGCATAGCTTCAATCCAACAAGATTCTTTTAGTGCTTCCTTGTAGTTCTTTGGTTCGACTAAAGTGAGCAAATCATCAAATTAGCATTACATGGCATCAGTTTGTAGTTGGCATCTTGTTGAGACGGGTCGAGAAGGATTGCTAATTACATTGTTCAACGGGTGATTCTTTATCCATTTCCTGAGATGTTCAAGTGGTTGGTTAGCTGGATGCAAATTTGATGATGATTCTTATGAGCTCGGTTCTAAAGTGAGAATATTTTGAAATGGATCATTATCAAATTATGCATTATCAGTTTTTTGTATCTGTTCTTCAACACATGGATGAATTACTAGAGATTATGTTTCATGGGTTGTCGGTGAAGTACTCACAGATGGTTCATCTTGATCAATGGTACTTGATGAAGGTGTACCGGTTGTATCAGCAGGAATCGAAGCTATAGCAGAAAGCACACGAGATATAACAGTTGGAGACGGCTAAAAGTATTCATCGAAAATGGGTTGAAAAAAAATATCCCAGTCTTTCTTGGTTGGTGGAACATAAGGTGTTGAGGAAGAAGGGTTTTGCATGAGTCCTAAACTGATTGTTCCAGGAGTCATAAGTTGAAGCTCGGGTCTTAAACCGAATTGTTCAGAAGCCATTGACATCATCTCATCAAATTCGATATGGATGGTTTACAAGATCAATCTTGTTCGTTTATTATAGATTCGGTATGCTTTCTTTGCGGGAGAGTAACCAATGAAAATACCTATATGAGCTTTAAGTTTTTGTTTTCCTAGATCTTCACTGTCATTAGTTGGATAACAAAATGACCAAATACATAAAGATATTTTAGTCTGGTTTTTTGTCAGGTAGAAGCTCATATGGTGTTTTATTGTGACGATCACATATCAGGGAACGGTTCTGGGTGTAACAACTTGTTGCTACTGCTTTTACCCACAAAAATAATGGTGCCTTAGTGATAACGCTCAAATTGAGTATGTTTTTAGTAGCGTTATCCGTACTTTTGTATAAGTTATTTGGCTATTTATCTATGGTTTTGTTACTTTATTGTACCAAAGTGTATTTTCAAGTTTATTTGTAGCCAAATATAGGAAGAGCAAGGAAAAGAAGAAGAAATGACGAAGAGACAAAGTTTTATACAAGTACAAAGAATCCTAAAATCAAGATCAAGCTTAGAAGCACTTCAAGAATAAAAGACCAACCATTTAAGCCTCCAAGTTCCAAGAGCTTAATTGAAGTTATGATGAAGTATAATGTTCCATGACCCATCATAACTTAAACGAGAAGCTTAAACGTAAAATTAAGAAACTTGTATATGGGGACGTATGGCCAGCCGCCCAGCTAAGGAGCCAGCCGCCCGACTGAGGAGCCAGCCGCCCGGCTGGAAGGTGAGCCGCTTTGCAGAAGCAACGAGCCGCTCGACTCAGTTTGGTCATCTTCTTCATTTGTGTCTTGAAGCCTCATGAACGATCAAGAAGGATCTATTTGATGATTCTTTGGCTCTAAGAAAACCATTTATGACCCCATGCCTTCCTAGTAGTATAAATAAAGGTCTTTGGCTAGTGTTTTTCATCATTCAATAATTCCCACCAACTATTCTCTCTACTAAATCATCTCCACTCTCTCTCAAAGCCATAAACCTTTCTTAAAAACTAGAAAAATCCTAGAATATAGAAGGAGGAAGAAGCCATCTTAGGAGGTCAAGAATATTAAGAATTTACCATTGTTCTTCAAGGTATCCAAGCCTTATCTCGTAATCTTTTACAACTTTTGTAAGACCTTTTAATCATGTTTCTTAATGCTATAATTTCTAGAATTATGTCTTGCTTGCTATGAGTGGCTATCGCTCTTATGCACTTGATTAGATGATGTTTGTGGAATGATGATTTGATTATGATTGTGATAACATGTTTTTATTAAATTTAAAGCTATTTCTAAGATCCATCTATGCTTATGTTTCATGTGACATTGTTTTATCAAACTGGATTGATTGTTAATAGTTTCATAGGTCGAAAGGGGTATTGTTATCAATCAATTGTCGCCTTTTTGTCTACGATCGGCTACCTTTTGTATTGACCATTTTCTAAGAGGTTTGATCTAACAAGAAACATAATTATGGGTGTTAACAAGTTTGTAAAACGAATCGCGAATCAAACGAATCAAACTTAAACTAGCCTTGAATTGATTGATTAAACTTAAAGCTTGTTTTTGTCACTTAAGATCTTGACCAAGATTAAAGGTTTTGAAAACAATAGATTAGATCACCATCTAATTCTTATAATCAACATGTTAAGATGTTTATCACAATCATATCAAATTGGATTCCCCAAACTATTGTAATCAAGTGTAATCTTTTAATTATTTGAATCTTCATCATAATCATTACTTGATTGTTAGGATTGTAATTGTTGAAATTTAAAACGTCACCAAAACACACTAATCCCCGCGAACAATCCCGGCTTACCATTCAATCTCTTGCTATCAACGAACGAATACACTTGCTCGTATGTGTTGCTAAGAAATTTTGTAACCGAGTTATAAATTTAAAACTTATTTGTATCTCACGCATCAAGTTTTTGGCGCCGCTATCGAGGATTTGATCGTGTTTTACTTTTAAATTTTGTACCTCAATTATTCCTTGGTGCCCCGTCCTTGTTTTCAAAAAAAATTCTTTCAGTAGCAGCCAGCCGCCAGGCTGACCTACGAGCCACCCGAATCCTCTCTCGCGACTAAACATCACCACCAGCCGCCCGATTAGAAGCCTCAGCCGCCCGGCTGGAACCTCCTGAGCAGCCCTGTTTTGCTTTTTTGTACCACCTTTCATACCTTTTTCTCATAACCGAGACCTACTCGGATCCACTCCTAGTTGTGTTTTCCTCCTTAATGCACACCCGTTCTTCTGGACAAGAACCAATTAGCCCTTATTTAGAACCCGAACGTTTCATCCACCACGTAAAAAAGAAAAAGATGAGAAATATATTCATACCCTTAGAAGACTGAGTTCCTAAAGTTAAATACCCGCCTTTTGAAAATCTTTTCAAAGCCCTAGTTGTTTATAACCCATTTCTTGATCTACCATTCCTAGTGGCCGACGACCGACCCATGTGGGGAAACAACCGAGCCATAGTAACCACTCCTGGAAGTGCTATCATTGTGGTTGATCTTAGAGACAACTTCACCGTGAAAGGTCATCACCTGTCAATGATCAAAGACCGACAATTTGACGGCCGTGCGCAGGCTGATCCACACAAACACATCACCGAATTCATCGAGATTTGTGAAATGTTCCGATATGGCAACACTAATGTGGACACCATTAAGCTCAAAGTTTGGTTCAACGAATTAAGTCCCAGTGTTATCACTACTTGGGAAGAAATGAGACAAGCTTTCGTAAGCCGATTCTTTCCACCAGCAATGTTCGATCGACTCATGGGAGAAAATCGAGGTTTTTCCCAACATCCTAATGAATCTCTTGTTGATGCTTGGCTTTGTATGAAAGATTTATTTCGTAGTTGTCACGGACATGGTTTAGAACGAAGAACCATTCTCTAAATATTCTACCATGGACTTGACAAAGCCATACAAGCTATCTTTGATGCCAGAGGAATTTTTATCTATAAGACCCCTAACGAGGCTCACCAATTACCTAAAGACCGAGTACTATTGAAACTCGATTGGTCTAAAGATATCAAATCCAAACCCCTTTGGAAAACCGTTGCTTTCGCGGAGAGTAGCGACAACTCCCAACTCATTGAAAAAATGGAGGCATTAACCACAAAAATTGACTCGCAGTTCAAAGATATCAAAGGAGAAATGAAGGAGATGCGAGATGGATGCAACAGTTATAGAGGACCACACCCATCGTCGGAGTGTGACGACAAACCTATAGGAGGACCTAAAAAAGAAGAAGCCAACTACACCTACGGAGGATATCAAGGAGGAGGATATTGAGGAAACTACTACGGTAAGAGTTTCAAAAATTGGCGTGACCGTTAACCACGAGACGATAACTGAAATTTATAACCTCGTAAAGATAACCCTTTTAATCCACCAACACCCGAAAAGAAACTCGAGGGATCCGAATTTAAAAAGACCATGAGAGAATTCATAATTGCTCAAAAATCGTCAAATGACTTTGTCAAAAACCAGTTCTTTAATCTCAAAACCAAAGTCAAGCAAGGACAAAATAATCACCAAGCTGCGATTCAAGACCTTGAGACAAAGTTTGGTCGACTATTCGACCAATGTTCCACAAGACCAACTAGTTCTCTCCCAAGTAATACCCAAACAAACCCAAAACCTAATTAAACAAATGACAAACCTTACCGGCCACTACCAGCTAAAAATGAGCATGTGAATGTCATATTCACATTGAGTGGTAAGACATATGATCCACCAGTCAACCCAAATGCCAAAACCACCATCATCCACGATGATAGTGAAGATGAGGCTGACAAAGCCAAAAAGGAAGTAGAGTCGTCTTCTTCCAAATAAGCTAAATCTGATCCACCACTGCTTAAGGCGTACAAACCAAAAATTCCTAACCCTCAACGCCTACGCAAAGAAAAGATAGAAGAACGATATGCCAAGTTCATTGATCTAATCAAAGAAGTTAAGATCAACGTACCGCTCGTTGATGTTTTAGCTGGCATGCCCAATTATGGGAAGTTCTTAAAAGATCTCTTATGAGCAATAAAAGTAAGATGGAACAAATTTCTGCTGCCTTCTTGAACGAAGAAGGCTCCGCCATCGTCCAAAACAAGCTCCTTCCTAAACTAGGTGATCCTGGAAGCTTTTTGATCCCATGTACCCTTGCCAAGTAGTTAAATGTTTAGCCTTGGACGATCTTGGCGCAAGCATCAATCTGATTCCATATTCGTTGTACGCATCGCTCTCTGAAAATACCTTGAAACCTACGAGGATGAGTATCCGCTTAGCCAATCATACTTACCAATACCAAATGGGAGTTGCTGAGAATATGCTCGTCTAATTTAGAAAATTCGTATTCCCTATGGATTTCATTATCATACAAATAGAGGAAGATGACAATGTTCCTTTCATTTTAGGGAGACCATTTCTACACACCGCTGATGCTATCATCCAAATTTAAAATAAAGAGCTCAATCTAGGAGTTAGGGATGATATAATTAACTTCCTAATCGACAAAGCTATGTAACAGTTTCACTCAAATGATGACACGCATGTTTCCACATGGATGTTATTGACGAAGTTACGGAGGAAGAATTAGATGCATTGCTCGATGACTCTGATCCATTCTTGAATACATCAGAAAAGATCAACGAAACATCTCTCGATAAAGAATTTAAAGAATTCATGGTTGTCGATGTCGACGAAATCCCTGAACAAGAGGAGGAAGTCAAAAACAATTTCGAAGAATGGACCCTTGACGGAAATTTAAGAATCAAGACTTCTATTCAAGATCTACCAACCAATCTTTAGACGAAACCCCTTCCCAAACATCTCAAATATACTTTTCTAGAAAAAGATTCTCTTCTTTCAGTAGTCATATCCGCGCTGCTTAAAGACGACAAAAAGAAACATCTTGTTTCCATTCTCAAAAAGCACAAGGAAGCGTTTGCTTGGAAAACATCCGACATTCCGGGCATTAGCCCATCTTTTTGAAAACATAAAATCAACTTCGAGGACGATGCCAAACCCGTCATTAAAAGACAACGTCGACTTAACCCGAATATGAAAGAGATTGTTAAAAAGGAAATAATCAAACTTCTCGATGCAAGTATCATTTACCCCATCGAAGATAGTCCTTGGGTAAGTCCTATACATTGTGTACCTAAGAAAGGAGGAATGGCCGTAGTGACGAATGAAAAAAACTTGTTCCCACAAGAACTGTCACCGGTTGGCGTGTTTGTATTGACTACCAAAAGTTAAACGAAGCCACCCAAAAAGATCATTTTCCTCTACCCTTCATGGATCAAATGCTGCAAAGGCTAGCAATGAACAAATTATTTTATTTTCTCAATGGATTTTCCGGATATTTTCAAATCCCAATCGAACCTGCCGATCAGGAAAAGACCACATTCATGTGTCCCTATGGAACCTACGCCTACAAGCGTATGCCTTTTGGTCTTTGTAATGCACCATCAACCTTTTAATGATGCATGATCGCTATCTTTCAAGACATGCTTGAAACCTCCATGGAAGTTTTCATGGATGATTTTTCTGTATTTGGAGATTCATTTAATTCCTGTCTTGCAAATCTTGAGCAAATGCTCATCCGGTGCAAACAAGCCCATCTTGTTCTGAACTAGGAAAAATGTCACTTAATTATGATAGAAGGAATTGTGCTAGGTCACAAAGTCACCAATGCAGGATTAGAGGTTGACAAGCCAAAAATCGATGTAATAGCCAAACTTCCACCACCAACTAACGTCAAAGCCGTTAGGAGTTTTCTAGGACATGCAAGATTCTATCGTCGATTCATAAAAGATTTTTCCAAAATCTCCTGTCCAATGACAAAACTTCTTGAAAAAGAACCATTCTTTGACTTCAATAAAGAATGCATCGAGGCATTTGAAACGCTCAAATAAAAGTTAACGATTGCACCGATCATGGTTTCACCAGATTAGTCGCAACCGTTTGAACTTATGTGCGATGCAAGCGATTTTGCTATTGGAGATGTGCTTGGACAAAGGGAAGGAAAACATTTTCATCCTATTCATTTTGCTAGCAAAACTCTAAACAATGCATAGCAAAATTATACAGTCACTAAGAAAGAGCTGTTCGCCGTAGTTTTCGCGTTCGATAAATTTTGATCGTACCTTGTTCTCTTAAAAACCATTGTATTAACAGATCACTCTGCATTGAAATATTTGTTTGCTAAGCAAGATGCTAAACCACGCCTTATCCGATGGATTTTACTACTCCAAGAATTTGATATCGAGATCAAAAATAAAAAAGGTGCAAAAAATGTCCTGGCAGACCATTTATCTCAACTTGAAAATCCAAACCTTGAGGAATTAAAGGAAGAAGATATCGATGAAAACTTCCCTGATGAAACTCTCATGAATGTCTCATCAAATGATGAAGACGAAATTCCATGGTTCGCTGATTTCGCCAACTATCTAGTTGAAAAAATCTCAGAAAAGGATTAACTTATGCCTAACGATGCAAGTTCTTCTTAGAAGTTAAGCATTATTTCTAGGATGAACTGTATCTCTTCAAAATGTACCCTGATGGGATGATCAGGAGATGTGTTTACGGTTCCGAAACTCAAAAAATTCTTGATGAATGTCATCATGGCCCAACTAGGGGACATTATGGTGTTTCCATCGCAAGAAAGAAAGTATTTGATGCTGGTTTCTATTGGCTAACAATTTTCAAGGAAGGTCATACTCTAGTTCGAAATTGTAATGCTTGCCAACGTTTTGGTAGCCTCTCATGAAGAGATGAGATGCCTCAAAACAACATCCAAGTCAGTTAAATATTTGACATATGAGGAATCGATTTAATGGGACTATTACCTAAATCCCATAAGTTTGAATACATTCTCGTTGCTATTGATTACATGTCCAAATGGGTAGAAGTAGAAGCTTTACCCACCAATGATGCATGAGTTGTAATCAATTTCATGTAAAAGCTTTTCCCTCGATTTGGCATTCCAAAAGCTTTAATAAGTGACAGAGGTACTCACTTTTGTAACAAATAAATGGAGAAAGTTATAAAACGATATGGATTTCACCATCGTTTTGCTACAGCCTACCATCCACAAATCAGTGGCCAAGTTGAAAACACCAACAGAGCCTTAAAAGGAATTCTCGAAAAAACAATAAAGGACAACCCTTCCATTTGGTCAAGGAAACTTGATGAAGCTCTGTGGGCATTCCGTACGGCATACAAAACTCCAAGGTTGTTGGATGGGAAAACATGTCACTTGCCGTTCGAAATCAAACATCATGCTTACTGGGCCCTAAGAAGCTGTAACCCTGATCTCAAAATTGTAGGAGAAAATGATTCTTGCAAATGCATGAACTCGAAGAATTGAGACTCCGAGCGTATGAGAATTTCAAACTCTACAAATCTCAAAATAAGGCTTATCATGATAGGAAACTTAGAATTCGGAAAGAATTCAAGGCCAGAGACAAAGTTCTCTTATACAATTCCAAATACAAGTTCAAAGCTCCAAAACTCAGATGAAAATGGTATGGACCATTCGTGGTCAAACATGGTTTTCCATCCAGTTAAGTTGAGTTATACGACAAACAAGGAGGAAGTTTTATTGTCAATGGACACCGTGCTAAACTTTACCATAATGAGGAGCAACTGAATGAGCTGCTAAGTGAGGAAATTCACCTGATGTGCGAAGAAGGAAAAATTAAGCTATTCCATTCATGACACCTTTTCTAGCAGATTATCGCAAAACCATGCCATGGGTTGCAGAGAAACCATTCATATACAGCGTAGTAGAAAACATCTGCAACAAAGCTAAGCTTTGTGATCTGGATAAGACTGGCGAAGGGATAGTAAAAGGAGATTTTCTTTATGTCAAAAAGGAGCCGAGTGAGGAATCTCCACGTAGGAAAAAATGAAGCTAGAGGAATACGAGTCTGGCTGATGACTCATTAATACAATAAGCGTTTTTCGGGAGGCAACCCGTGTATTTTTAGTATTTTAAACTTTCACTTTATTTTCAATGTTTACACCCTAATTTTTTTTTCAAACCCATGTTCAATCTCAGGTGTGGAGGTGTAGCATTACCTTTTTCTTATTTTTTTTAAAAACAACAAAAATTAAAAAATATTTTGCATTTTGTATTTGTATAAGATTACTATAGGTCATGATGCCAAAAGCATATGGAGCTCAAGTGCTATCTCACATGCCCGGATGCCTGGTTTACTCTTACTCTTATTTCCCTATTTATGCTTTGTTCATTTTATCACATTGAAGGCAATGCTAAACTTAAGTGTGGGGTTGTAAATAGAGAAAACGAGGCATATTTTTAATTTTTAGTTTTTGCGTACTTGTTTACCCTCATGACCTAGTTGTTTTTACACTTTTAGGATAATATATTAGAATAACTAGATTAATCCACTGGTAAAATCTGTAATCTTTAGAGACACATGCTGAGCCATCATGATCTTAATTGTTAAATCTACCAAAGAAAATACACACCAGTTAGCCTAGCCTTACCCTAGTCAAAGTCTATTGGTTGGTTGCTAGCTACTTGGAATGATGGTTGTTATATGGGAAATCCTTATGAATTTTGAAAGTTGCTAACTCCATGTCTTTTGAAATTTTGCTTATTGCATGTATATGATGATCATCGACCGGAGGTTGGTCGAATATCAGATGAAAAAAGGAATAAAATCCAATGTACTTAATAATATGAAGATGAAGGAAGAAGAAGAAAAAAATTGGAATCGATTAGCCAATGTGATAAGACATGATACGGTAAAAAAATATATATAATAAAGTGTATCATCATTCAAAATTCATATGGATAGCGAAATGTGGTAGCTAGCGACGCTTGGTTTGTAGACTTTTGACTTATGTTACTTGGTTACACACATCACTCAAACATTCCCAAGCCTTATCCATACCTACTAGACCCGAAGCCTAAACGATATAACCTAATAGCTGCTTCTTTATATATGTACACTTGGTGCTTACGCCCCATCAGTTTCTGTTTTGTTTCTTGTACAAGGTTATGGTAATAAATCTAGTCATGACTGAACAATGAGTATGATTTCCATTACTTACTCCACCAAATAATAAAATGAGTGATGGGTGAATTATATTTCATTTCTTTTTCATGAGGTGCATAGAAATGTAAATTAAGCAAGAAAATTAATAGGTATTGTCAAACATCTTGACTTTTCACCAATGAAGCATAAAACGATGAGTCTTATCTCGTACTTGTACTTGGTAGACTTGCATCATATTTTTTAATCATGCTCATGCATCATGTGGATTTATTTTCTTTAATACTAGATTTGCTTGAGGGAAAGCAAAGGTTAAGTATGGGGGATTTGATAACGCTCAAATTGAGTATGTTTTTAGTAGCGTTATCCGTACTTTTGTATAAGTTATTTGGCTATTTATCTATGGTTTTGTTACTTTATTGTACCACAGTGTATTTGCAAGTTTATTTGTAGCCAATTATAGGAAGAGCAAGGAAAATAAAAAGAAATGATGAAGAAACAAAGTTTTATACAAGTACGAAGAATCCTAAAATCAAGATCAAGCTCAGAATCACTTCAAGAATAAAAGACCAACCATTCAAGCCTCCAAGTTCCAAGAGCTTAATTGAAGTTATGATGAAGTATAAAGATCCACAACCCATCACAACTCAACCGAGAAGCTTAAACGTAAAATCAAGAAACTTGTATATGGGGACGTGTGGCCAGCCGCCCGACTGAGGAGCCAGCCGCCCGACAGAAGCATCGAGCTGCCCGACTCAATTTGGTCATCTTATTCATTCGTGTCTTGAAGCCCTATGAACGATCAAGAAGGATCTAAACCCTTTCTCCCTGGCATTTGATGATTCTTTGTATTAGGTTCTTAAAAAGTGTCGATTATGTGGTTTAGTTATATTTAGTTAATAGACTTTATTTTGTTTAGAATAAAGTAGTTTGTAATAAGGTATATTATGCTAAAAGAAAAAAATAGCATAATTACAAAATAATAGGGACTAGAAGTGAAAAATAAAGGAAGGGAAGGCTCCTTCCTTCTCCTATAAATACCTCTATAATCATCATTAGAGGATGATGCCTTGTAATAAACATTTTCCTTTTCCCTCCATTTTATAACATTTGAATTTTGAATACTTGCCCTCCACTACTATTCTCTCTAAGCTTTCATGAACAATATGTTTGATTCAAGATAAACAAGACCTAACAAGTGGTATCAGACGCCATTAGAGAATACGAGTGATTCAATTTGTGAGCTTTTTACACGTCCGACAACTTCGAGATGATATTTGGTGAATTCGGTTGAGATATTTGAGCTTTCGAGTTGAGTCTTGACAAGAAATTTCGAGTATTTGGAAGGTATCGAGTGTTATCGAGTTATGGAGATTGCATTTTCAGTAGTATTTTAGCGTTCTCGGAAGTGTTTCTGCATTCTCGAAAGTGGTTTTTCTATTTTCGGATCATTTTTCTTATAAGTTTTGATCGAAAAGTATTGTAATAGATATATACGCATTTTTTGTTCTATCGAAAATCGTATATTAGGAGGTTATTGATAAACTCGGTTAAAAATCGAGTTTTATACGTCTTCACATTTTCGGTTTTATCAAAAATTGTGACTAAGGACTTAGTGATTTTACTCTCGGAAATAAGCTTACAAGGTGTTAAAATACCACAATTTCACGGTTTTATCGTAAATTGGGATTTTGAAAAACAAATTCTTCAATTTTTTAAAACTCAGAAATTAAATTCGGTTTTATCGAATTTGATGTTAGATGTGTTTTTGGATTATCTAGTCATCATAAATTTCGGTTTTATCGAGTTTGTGGTAATTGATAATTCATAGTCTTTGAATTTTACAAAACTCTGTTCTATCGAGTTTGATATAATTGATAACACACACGGGTTCATCTTCCAGAAACACATCGTCTTATTATGTGACACATCTCACATTTGTGGTTGATTATGAAGATGAATACCAGCAGGATGATGTTCACACCAATTCTGAAGATCCTCTAACATCTGCAATGTTGTTACTTGCTCGAGCCATTACTCAAAATTTTTCTACTCCAACAAATAATCGTCTTCGCACTTCATCTAATACCAGAAACCAAGCAATCATTCAAGGTGACAGGGTGAATATTCAAAGCAGGAACTCTGGTAATGCTGGAAGAAATAATAGACGAGCTTATGTTCAGGAGGAAATCGTAGAGGGATCGAATGCTCCAAATGAGACCGGAAATGTTCAAAGGACTCTTCGAACCTCGTCTTCAGGAAACACTTCAACTGTTCAATGCTACAACTGCAGTGGAAAAGGACATTATGCTAGGAATTGTCCAAAGCCAAGAGTTCGGGACTCGAAATACTTCATGGAACAAATGTTGCTGGCAAAACAGGATGAAGCTGGAGTAATTCTTACCGATGAGCAGAATGATTTTCTCTTTGCTGATGCTTCAAGGATGGAAGAAATTGAAGAACTCAGTGCAAACATATGCTTAATGGCCAGAATTCAACCAGCTGATAATACTTCTGATGCTGGGCCAAGCTATGATTCTGCATTTATAAGTGAGGTACAATCTTCATCCAACACTGAAAATGAAGAACAAATGTATCCAACTCATACTAAAATTATTAACAGTACTATTGGTGATGATCAAATTGATAGCGATATTATATTTGATTCACCTAATGGGAATGTTAATAGTGGCAGTATTGAAAAAGATACACATGTTCCTGATCTATGTGCGTTAGAGCAATTAGCTAGAAATGCATATCAGGAAGCTGAAAAACAACAAATATTTGCTCAAAAAGTTCAAAAACAAAACACGACTTTGACTAGTCAGCTTGAGTTGTATAAGGAAAGGGTTCGGGTTTTGGAAAACATAAACGGGGATAATAATTATCTCAACGAATTTCTTGAGGCCGATAAACGAGCAAAACATTTTAGTCAACAAGCCCAGTCTCAATTTGTTCGTGATCGAGATATCATTCGAGATCTAGAAAAACAACGAGATAAATTAGATTTAGATGTCAAAGATTACAAACGGCAAAATGAGGAACTTCAAAAGACTCATTCAATTTTAAAAAGACAAATGAGTGAAAATGAGGATAAATATCATGACACTGTTCTAGATCTTGAGGCCAAACTGAAAAAGAATGTTGATCTAATTTTGAAACTTGGCAATTCCTTACAAGGAATGTTTATGCTTGGACCAAAGCCATTGTCTGTGTATGATCAGCAATTAAAACATGGTTTGGGGTACCCGAATCCTTATACACTCAAGCAAGCAATTTCTCAATGTCCAAAGTTATATCTTGCCTCTAGTTTAGGTAATTCAGAGATTTCTTTGAATGTTAGAGATACTGAGGACACTCTTGATGATGCTTCTAAAATTCAACAAAAAGTGTACGAAAAAATAAATGATCCAATTGCTGTTGCAAATAAACGAAATTGTTGGACAATTGATTATGCACAAATAAATGCTCTCTATAAAGACTTTGTTCCTCAAAAAGGACTTTCTGCTGAGCAAAAATATTTTCCATCTTCTTTTATTCCTTCTGACAAGAATTCAAATGCAACTCCTTCTATCTCGGCATCAATGCCGAGTGAGTCACCTTTGATCATTGAATTATGTTGGGAAATATATTGTAAAAGACTTAATACTGGTAGTATAACAGTTAAGTCTGGTAGTATTAGTTAGTTCTGGCAGTACTAAGTTAAGTCTGGCAGTACTAAGTTAAGTCTGACAGTACTATAGTTAGTACTGGTAGAGTGGCAGTACTATAGTTAGTACTGGTCGTATGTAGTTAAGTCTGTTTATGTAACAGAATAGAGGTAATAGTTATCTTAGAGATATTTTAGGAGATATCTTAGGAAAGGATATGCATTATCCTTTCACACGTTTTGTAAAGCCTTCTAGGGTTTCCTTGGTGTATAAAAGGAACCCTACGGCATAGAGTTTAATATATCGAATAGAAGCATTGAAGCTTAATAGAAATCAATAGCAAAATTAGTATTATTGTTCTTCTTAATTCTTGTGTTAAGATTCCGCATTAACACTTGATATTCATAGTTAGTGTCTCTCACATAGTTGATTTGGATTTATTCAAGTTAGCTATTGTCTTACAAAGGCTATATAGATCCAAGACCAAGGACCTACAAGTGGTATCAGAGCCAATAGAGGGACTCTGAGTAAGAAGAATCACTAGAACCACAAACAAACACTCTCTTTCAGATCTTTACAAAATGTCTCAACCTGCTAATGATGAGTTCTCACAACATCTCAGTGATGATGAAGCATCAAACCATGAAGATGCATCAGACACTGGTGCTGCACCTAAACAACAACAATAGGTGATTCCTCAAACAACTGCTATCTCAAATATCAAACTCCCAATTCTGAAGAAGGAGGAGTATGATATATGGGCTATGGAGATGGAGCATTACCTTGAGTACATTGACAATGATGTTTGGAAGGTAATTCAGAATGGAAACTCCAAGAAGAGAATTTCAACTGGAAAGGATGGTGTTATTTGAATACTTCCACCAGTAACTGCTGCAGAAATTCAAGCTGTTGAAAAGGAAAGGAAGGCTAAGAATATCTTGCTGATGGCCATTCCCAAGGAGCATATGAGAAGATTTCATGGAATGGATGATGCAAAAGAGATCTGGGAAGCCATCAGAACTAGGTTTGGTGGTAATGCAAATTCAAAGAAAATGCAGAAGGCTGTTTTCAAACAACAGTTTGAAGCATTTACAATATCCAGTTCAGAAGGGTTAGAAAAAGGATATGACAGATTCCAATAATTACTTTCTCAGTTGGAAGCTCATGGTGCTGAAGTATCAACTAAGGATGCAAATTATAAGTTTCTCAGGTCTTTGCCCCCAGCATGGTCTAATCTGGCAATGACTATGAGAACTAAACCAGATGTTGATACTTTATCTATTGATGATTTGTACAATAACCTTAGGGTTTTTGAGCAGGAAATACAAGGTGCTCAAAACATCTTCAAGTGCTCAAAATGTTGCTTTTGTTTCACAAGAGCAATAGCATCACTAATAAGGTTTAAGTCTTGGTTTTACTGGTGGCCTACAGTACTTGCCTCCTTCTATTTTCAACCAATATTCTGAAAAAGAAGTTCTTGTTGGTTTTGCTGATGAAGTTATTTATTCCCTCTTTTTGCCAAAACAATCAGAAGACTGGGACTTGCTTCATGAAGACCTGGAATAAATTGATGACTTGGACATTGAAGAGATGGACATAAACTGGGAGAGTTAGCAATGATAGCTATTCGAGAATGAAGACAGTTCTAGTAAAAAAATGGAGGAGGGTTCGTGTGGATGAAAAAACAGTGTTGGTATTTTGACTAAAGAACGTTGAAATGCTGTCAATTGTCACAACATGGTCACTTTGCTAGGGAATGTACAGCAAAGGGGAACACATGATGGTAAGAAGGGAGGATGAGACTTCACTTCGTATATCACCAACGTAATGCTGGAAAGCAATTGAGAAGAATAGATGGGCTTGCTGACCCAAGGATGATGGTATGTCAATTGGGGAGAACATACTGAAAGATGAAGAGACAAAATCATGTATTCATGGCTTTCTGTTCAGTAGTGTGGTATCATTATGTTCTAAAACTTGCATTAATTCATATAATGAGCTTAAAACACTGTGTGATGAACAAATAAATCAGTTAGGTGATCAAGAAGTACAATACTTGCCTATAGTCAAGCGATTAAGAACTAGAGATCAACTTGTCTACTTTTCAAAACTGCAACTTTCTCTAAATGAAAAGCTTACATTTTAGGCAAATGAAATATATGAAAAAGATGAAAAGCTTAAAAAATATAGGAGAATTGGAATGAAAGCTGTAAAAAAAAGGAACAATTGCAGAAAACATTAGATTCATGGAAAGATTCCCTTTTTTCTTAAAAAAGATTTTTGCGAGGATTAATTAATTCTGGCATGAGTTCAAATAGTAAAGTTGGCTTAGGGTATGAAATACAATCAAACAATGAGGTTCTAAGTTATGAGGAAGAAATGAATTTTTCTGTTTTTAATTGTTCAGAAGAGGATTCAGTTGGAAAACCTTTGTACAGTAGATTTATAAAAACTAATGATTTTAAAGGTGTTCCACATCCCTTAAGTGGAGATTATACTCCTACACCACAAGAAGAAATTGATGAGTCTTTATATGTTTATGGTAAAAAGGGACCTCAAGAGCCTGAACCCAATGTATCAGATGATAGATCCAGTGAATATTCTACCTGTCAATCTAATGACAGTGCAGGATCTATTGGAACTTCCTCTGAACATTCTGTTGATCCTGAATCTGAGATTTCAAGTGTACCTCCAGAAGTGTATGTGTCTACACCTATAACAACAAATGAAAAAGGTGTGTCTGATCCAAAATCAAAAGAGGTTGAACCTAGTTGTGTTTCACACATAAAAACTCCTAGACAACCAATCAAAGATCAAGCAACACCTAAAGTTAATAAGGAAGAATTGGAATGCTATGATGGAAAGAGAACTAGGGGAAGGTTACTCTTTCACAAAGAAGAAATGTTTTGTTTGTGGTAGTCTAAGTCATTTGATTAAAGATTGTGACTATTATGAAAAGAAAATGGCAAGAGAGGCTGAGGTTAAGAAACAAAGGATGTGTAATACTGGTATCATGATGGAAAAACTAGTATGGACTAATGCATACAGGGTTAAGCATGCTAATCATTTTGTTCCTAAACCAGTACAACTGAATGGTGGTAGGCCAAATGCTAATTCTGTCAGGCCTAATGTTAATACTGGTAGGGTAAATGTTAATTCTGTCGGGTGTAATGTTAATACTGGTAGTTCTAATGTTAATACTGTTAGATCTAGACAGCCAGTACCTACCAAGACCTCAAACAATTTTAGTCCTAAAAGACCACAGGTGAATCTATTTAATCAAAGAAGCCATTTTTCAAAATCATATTCATCTGTAAGAAGACCCTTTGAAAAAATTACAGCACAAATGTTCCATTCTCATGCTGTAAAGGAAAATTGGGGATCTGCTGTTAAGACCTCATCAGGTTATAATTGGAGGAACTCTAAACCACACTCCAATTGTGACAGTGGACCAACTTTTTTTAGAATTGTGAATGCTAAAGGTCCACAAGGTAGACCCAAGCCTGTAAAGGCCTGGGTCCCTAAGAGAAACTAATTTCTCTTTTTCATGTGCAGGATCATCCACTGAAAAACATGGTAGATAGAGGTATTTTCGATAAGTGGATGCTAGAGCACATGAAAGGTAACAAGGATCATACTGAGGTTTTGAAGAATTCCAATAGGGGATCTGTTACCTTTGGGTAGCAAAGGTACATATCTGGTAAAGGAAAAATAAGAGTTGGTAATTTAGATTTTGTAGTGTGTCTTTTGTAAAGAATTTAGGGCATTTTAACCTTTTCTCAATATCACAAATGTGGATAAGCAGCACAAGGTTCTTTTTATGAACACTGTAAAGTCTTGTTGTGTCTCTGACTTTAGATGCCTGATGATAAAATCAGTACTTATAAAGTCATGACATCACAATATGTACAGTTTTGATATGAAGGACACCTACTTCTGCAAAAGATTTTGGCCTGTTTGATTGCTAAAGCACATTGTGAATCTAAATTGTGGCACAGAGGGTTAGGTCATATCAATTTTAAAAACCTAAACATACTTGTGAAGGGAAACATTGTAAGAGGTCTACCTTCCAAGGTTTTCAAAAATGACCATACATGTGTTGCCTGCCATAAAGGTAAACAACATAGGGCATCCTGCAAGGCCAAATTAGAAAGATTAATCATGAGCCCATTACAAACCTTGCTTATGGATTTTTTGGTCCTACTTTTGTAAAAAGCATTAATCATGGCAAGTTATTGCCTTGTAATTACTAATGATTGTTACCAGAATTAGTTGGGTATTCTTTTTGGCCCCCTTAAGGATGAAAACTAGTGGCATTCTCAGACACTTCATTAGGCAGTGAAACCAGCTTAGTCATTGGTTAAATCATTAGATCAGATAATTGCAGAAATTTTAAGATAGAGATATGACTTGAATTTTGTGGAAACAAGGGAATAAAACAAGAGTATAGCAATGCCAGAACTTGATAATCAAGCTCGATTTACAACTTGAACGTAGATTTCCATTCACTTCTCGCCGAGGAAACGACCCGGGAGGTTTTTGATAATTGCTTTGGTTAAAAGCGATTTTCTAGAACCCGACGGAAAATACTTACTATACTATAATTGTTTCTATCCTTATTATTACTTATATTATATATTATATATATATTATATGTATTGATTCGGACGTGATCAGTGTCATAAGTGAGTCTTAAACCTGTAACTCTCACCAACAATTTTGTTGAAGTTTTAAGCATCATTTTCAGGTGAGCAAAACGTGTGAAGAGTTAGGAAGAGGAATTAGCCGGACCATAGGCTTGCATCATGAAATCTATGTTCATTTGTTTTGTCTTGGTTGGTTGCACTATAAGAATTTGAATGATAAATGTTGTAGGTGTTATCATGACACTTTGTGTCTTTTATATATTGGATTTTAATTCATTTAGTATTTCTCTATTTTGACGCCTTGTTTTGTGATGATGCGTATTGATCATGCCTTGTGATTCCTCCTTGGCGGGGTGTGACATCTGAGAAGTCTGAAGTCCTAAGAAAAATGATAATTTTCCCATCATCGGCATCCTTCAACTGTGAGGAATACTGAAGAAAAAGCTGAATCAAGGAAATCTTCCACAAATTCAAAGAAAGAAGAGATCTTGACAGAACTTCAACAAGAGAAGAAGGCTTCTTCTACTGACACTTCAGAAGATAATCCTAAGATTCTAGCTTTTAGAAGAGAGTTGGAAGAAACCAGTACTCCTTTAGTTAATACTGGTAGTGAGGCAGTTAATACTGGTAGTTTTGATCCTGATGATTCACCTATGCCAGAGCTCGAAATCTTTTACAAGTCTGAGACAGGAATTTTTGATAAGGCATCTTATGATGAAGAGGGCGTGATAACTTATTTCAACAGCCTACCAATAGAAATTGAAGTCAGTCCTACTCCTACACTTAGAATTCACAATATTCACCCGAAAAGTCAAATCATTGGTGATCCTAAGTCAGTTGTGCAAACTAGAAGCAAAGTGCAAGAAAAATCAGGAGCTCGTGCACTTTTCAGCTTTATTCAAAAGCAGCAAAGAAACAATCACAAAGATCAACAGCATTGTTTATTTGCCTATTTTCTATCTCAGGAGGAACCTAAAAAGATTTCTGAAGCTCTACAAGATGACAGTTGGGTTCAAGCCATGCAAGAGGAGTTGTTACAGTTTAAGCTGCAACAAGTATGGGTTCTTGTAGATCTACCAAAAAGTCTTGGTGTGATGAGTTTGAAGCTTTGATGAAAAGCAGATTTCAGATGAGTTCTATGGGAGAACTCACATTTTTCTTAGGATTACAAGTCAAACAGAACAAGGCAGAAATCTTTATATCTCAGGACAAGTATGTAGCTGAGATACTCAAGAAATTTGATCTTGTAAATGTGAAAATTGCAATAACCTCCATGGAGACCAAAGTGGCATTGACAAAAGATGAGGAAGCTGTTGATATGGATGTGCACTTATACAGATCCATGATAGGTTCTCTTATGTATTTAACTGCCTCTAGGCCTGATATAATGTATACAGTATGTGTTTGTTCTCGTTTTCAGGTCACTCCCAACACTTCACATCTCAATGCTGTGAAGAGAATCTTTAAGTACATTAAGGGCAAACCACATGTGGGCTTATGGTATCCTAGAGAATCACCTTTTGACCTAGAAGCATACTCTGACAATGATTATGGTAGGTCCAACCTTGACAGGAAATCAACAACAGGTGGTTGTCAATTTCTTGGACAAAGACTTATCTCATGGCAATGCAAGAAACAGACCATAGTGGCTACCTCTACAACTGAAGCTGAATATGTAGCTGCTGCAAATTGTTGTGGACAAGTATTGTGGGTTCAAAATCAACTACTGGACTATGGTTTCAATTTCATGAATACCAAAATCCACATTGATAATGAAAGCACAATCTGCATTGTGAAGAACCCAGTGTATCATTCCAAGACAAAGCACATCGAGATACGCCACCATTTTATAAGAGATTGTTATGAGAAGAAGCTCATTAGTGTGGAGAAAATTCACACAGACTTAAATGTAGCTGACCTATTGACTAAACCTTTTGATGGACCACGGTTTAATTACTTAGTGGTTAGTATTGGGATGGTAAACTCATAGCTACATTTAAGGGGAGGCTAAATTGTATAGTGTGTATACTTCTGGTAGTTAGTTTAACTAAAATCTGGCTTAAGTAGTATTAATACTGGTAGTTAATAGTATTAATTTTGGTAGTTAGTAGTATTAATTATGGTAGTTAGAGGTATTAATTCGGGTAGTTAGCTTAAGTTAATTATGTCTATACAAACTCTTGCAGCATGTTTTTCTTTGTTTTAGTCTAATTCTTGCAGGAATAGCATGGATTTGTAGATGTAAGGCAGGTGTGATAAGGCCTTAATTCAGTAAATACTTAATTCTGGTTGAAAAAGAGTTAATTCGGGTTGTATCATAATTAATTCTGGTTGACCAAAGTTAAGTCTGGTAGTGTAAATTTTAATACTGGTAGGTTATTGTTAGTGCTCGTTGCGTGAAAATTGACTTTCTCTGCTTAAACACTGTTTAAATGTTACCATTACAGATTTTTACGGCGCTATTGTCATTATACAGAGAAGCTATATATAGATAATGTTTGATTTCTCTTTCACACTTATCTATTTATTGCTATCTCCTTTTCGCAAAGTAAAAATCTTCTTTATTTTTATAAAGAATATAGTCAATTGTCTTGCTACCAGCATCTACAACCTCACTCGTACCTAAACCTAATAAATTTTTAGTTCAAATCACTACCTTGTATTACTACTTTCGATTCATGGCTCAATTAAAATACTGCGACAAACACAATCAAGTAGGGTTCTTGCGCAAGCCTGATGAAAGTGCGGGGTTTGCAAAGATAGTGGATTTTCTAAGAGGTTCCAACCTCAGGTATGCTTACATACTAATCCAACTATCTATGATTCCCTAGTCAAACAGTTTTGGCAGACTGCTACTGCCAACCGAATCTTTTACCTTTTGGAAAAGCTTTTTCACACCCTAATGGAGATTTTTAGTCCACCATATTTTGCATTGTATAAGCTCTAAAAGTGGTGGATGGGATCAATTTGGTAGCAATATTGCTACTGCTTTGATTTGTCTTTCCACTGGCAGAGTTTATAATTTTTCAAAACTAATTTTTGATGGCATGGTGGCAAACTTAAAAAGCAAAACAAAGTTTTTGATGTATCCTCGTTTTCTGCAACTGATTTTGGAAATTCAAACGGAAAACAAACACCCTTATCTGGCTGTGACCCTGACCAAAAAGATTTTTGGGAATATGAAAAGGGGTTTTAGAGGGGCACCAAGACCTTTGTTGCCTGCTATGCTGCTTGTTGCTACTACTAATCCAAATGCAGGTCAAGAACATCCTGCGTGGTCATTCAACCTATCTCATCCATAATTCCAGTAACCATCTACATCTTTACACCAGAATAATCCCACCACCTCATACCTACCCCTCTATCCTGCATCTACACCTATACCTAGCCTTGATAATCGACCCTTGAACTATGGAGCACACTTTGAGGAACCATTCCCTGCTCACACCAACACTTCTCACCCACAAGAGCATGCCAAGGGAACAGATGAACTTTGGACTGATTTGCTTCAAGTAGTTCCTATTGAATGACACAGAGTTTGATAGTGGAAAAGGATCTCACGCAAACCAAGCTACAATGGGTGTGTTATTGTGAAGTTAGTCAGAAGGTGAAGAAGCTGGAAGGTATTTTGAAAAGGAGAAATGTGGTCTTATCAGAATCTGAAGAGGAAGAATCTAAGGCTTAGAGGAGGAAAAGTCAAGATGATCCTCTAGTTTCTTTGGTACAAGGGCTAGTTACTCCTTCTAAGACTACTGTCAATGCTTCAGGGGAGGAACAAGTTGAAGACATAAGCCCTACTACATTAGAAGCAGCTAAAACTCTCTCCAGGGTTGCTTCTCAAAAGCCAAAGTTAATAGATAAGGGAAGGAGGTATAAGAGAAGGAAAGAGACTAAGGGAAAGAAGGTTGTCACTAGCTTGGATTTTCAAGAAGGAGTTAATACTGCTGAAGGAGTTAATACTGGCAGTATTAAAGTTAGTACTGTTAGTGAGCAAGTTAGTACTGACAGTATTAAAAAGTCCATTCCTTCCCCTGATAAAGGCCAAAGAGAAGGAAAAGCTCCTATGATCAGTGAAGAAACTCCTAAGAAGACTAAGGAACAAATTCTACAGGAGGAAGCTAGTCTTGCTGAAGCTATCAGATTGGATACTTTGGAGAAAGAAGAAGAAGCTAAACAAGTACACATGGATTCTCTCTTAGCACAAAGACTTACAGAAGAAGAAGAATTAAATGAGCAACAAAAGAAAAGAAGAGCTCAAGTTCAATTTGAAGCTCAGCATTACACAGATGAAGATTGGGATCTAATTAGAGCAAATATTAAAGCTAATACAGAGTTGTCAAAGAGTATGCTAGGAAGTGACTTACAAGGAGAGGACTTTGCAAAGAAGATGGTTGAATTAGTAAATCAAAGGAAGAAACGTTTTGCAGAAGAAAAAGAAAAGGCTAAAAGAAATAAGCCCATGACACAATCACAGCTGAGAACATATATGATGAATTACTTGAAGAATCAGGGGACATGGAAGCTGTCTCAGCTGAAGAATTTATGTTTTGAAGAAGTAAAAGAAGAATTTGATAAGCTGGTGAAGTAGGTTGAAACACATGCACTCCATTTTATTACACCAATTCCCTACCATCACGACTCAACAACATTTAGTTTTGTTTTCTTTTGGTTGAGTGTCGAACGGGTTGCGACGAACTTCATTTCTATTGTTTTCACTCGTGTAGTTTGTTTTTCCAACAAGTATTGTACAAGGTTGCGATTTATGTTCAAGTTGTTCATGCTAGTGCTCGCGCCCATGTGTGATGTTGGGCATACGTTGAACATTCATGGTTAAGACTTCATGTTGGGTTGAGCTTCAGTTGAAGACCTCATAGGTTTACGACGAGAACCGCTAGAGTCTCGAGTTATTGTTTGTGATCGAAGTTCCTACTCGGTTGAATAGGATCGTTCGGGTCATAGTTTCGGATACGTAAAAACATGTGGTTCGTGTTTCATTTCGGTTCAAGTCCGTGCGGGACTACGGTTCTGGTTAGCGATTAATATTTTAGTTAGCCGGTTACATTGGGGTTCACGAATGGAGTTCCTACAAGGTTCGTGTTCGATGGGTTGATGG
>BQNB010057176.1:0-38333 GCA_026074375.1 Tanacetum coccineum
CACTACTTGAACTGCCAGCAGAAACCACTTAATGCCATCAGCAGAAACGACACTTAGTCGTTTTCAATAATTCCCAACACAAAGGCTCTAATACCAATTTGTCACACCCCGCCAAGGCGGAAACGCGAGGCGTAAACAAGAATGGATATGATTACAACACATGGTGTCTATATAGAGAATACTAAAATGAAAACTAAAGTAAAGCAAAGGCACAAAGTGTCATAACAATACCCAAAACCTAATGGTGTCTTTATCAATGAGAAAGAGGTTTCGTCAATAAATGACATGCAAAAACATAATCTAACAAATCGTGCAAACGCATTTATTCAAACAGAAAGCATAAATAAACTCCAAGCATCCTATGGTCTCTTCTAGCCACTTCGCTCTATCTTAGCACCATTAAGCTCACCTAAAAATGATGCTTAAAACGTCAACATAAAGTTGAGCTAGAATCATAGGTTTACGACATACAACAATATCCAAAATAAAGTTTCAATTAGCTGCTGCAATTACCAAAACAATTCATGACAACAAGTAAATACAACGGGATAGAACGTGCCCACGATCCACAATCATATCAAAACAATGAGGTAGGCGTACCTCGCCGCTCCACTAATAGTCATATAAAGGAATACAAATCCCAATTCCAGACTCTTGGTATCGAAGTCACAATATCACAAGGAGTTGATCACCTCCAAGGATCTTACCTACAAAGTAGGCAAAGTCACATCTTATAACACTGGGTAGGAACGTTACCCCTGCTCTAAATCTCACAACATAACAACATCAACAAGACAAGACAAGACAAGAAAAACAAAACAAGATAAGACAGACAAGACAAGCATCATTCTCACCCCAAAATATCATGAGAAAAAGGGGCTATAAAACTCACTTTTGCTTAGCTTTCCAAAAGATTCCAACAAAAAGCTTCACAAACAACTAGCACAAATCTAAACAACAAAATAACTCGTGTTACACGCTACTAAGCCAAAAGCTTAACGCACATGTAACAATCATATGATGGATGTATAAGGTGTTTAGTTACCCTCATGGGTCACCCCAACACCATGCTCGACATTAACCAATTCGTTTACACATTATTTCAAAGTCTTACAATTTACCCGAAAACACAGAATTTTGACGCGACTTAACGCACTCAAAACCTCTACTTACTGACCTCCATAATTCATACCAAGAATCACCTATGTTCATTTATGAGTATATTAACTACCTTATGATTCCCAAGAGCCATTTAGATGCACAAGTACTCCTAAGAAAATCAAACTTCAAAACAGTCCCAATTCGGATATGATTGCACACTAAAAAGTTTAGACCTAAAAACCATACTTAGACTCTAAATCAGAAGCTCTCCTTTGGGGTATTTCTAATAGACACATAGAACTAAACTTCTGTAGACGGTCTAAGCTAAATTCAAATTTTAAGTAGGGGTTTTATACCTCGTAATCTGACCTAAATCTGACCAGTATTTATTGCTTTGACAACTGTTCTTGCAACCAACGTTTGAATGACTTCCCGACCTCATAAACCTTCGAGACCGGATGTTCTGAAAACTAGACTCTCTGAGCTACGTTATAGACACCAGAAACTTGACAAAATCTATTACCATCATTGAGATAATGGCCGAACAACACAACCCTAATTCTGCCTCAATCCAAATCAAATTCTAACGCGAATTAAGTTTAACCAATTACATCCATAAGCTTCTAATTAAACCCTAATCATTATAACATGATTATTATATCATTAATTTACTGATTTTACAAAACCCTAATTCCATCATAATAATTATTACATGAATTAATAATTAATAACTAACAAGGATTAATTAAACATACCTTAAAGCTTGTTTCCTTCACAAAATCAAAACCCTAAAATTTTCTCTTCTTCTTTTTCTATTGGATCGGTCGAACAGTATATGAGAGAGGGTTATGGGATTTTATTTTGTATTTATAGGCTTCTAGAATAATCCTAGATAATTCCTAATTAGAAATCTAGTTTAATTAGGCTTGGATTTCCTTTCTTTTTTTTCCTTTTTCTTTTTGGGCCGGCCGATCCCCTACTATATATATATATATATATATATATATTTTATTAAATTATTAAATAACTAATTACTTGCATTAACTTAAGTTTTTATAAAAACCTTAGCTTGTTTGCGCATACCTTTTTGCTTAAACGTAATTTACTAGACTTTTAAGAATAAATAACTTTTCACTTCTATTAACCCTAACTTTCCAAAATTAGAAATTTTGTTTCTTTCATATCCTTACTACTAGAACCTAACCTCTTCCTAATATTACTAACACATAAATACGTATACGTATAATTACTTACACAATTAACGCGAAATCGCTTCAATCACCAAAATCATTTCCTTATCACCAAAAGTGAACAAAACAAACTCCACAAAATCCAACACAAATCCAATCCTAATGAGGCGGTCACGCTCAATAAATTAATTATGCAATCTCAGATATCGCACACAAACACATATAAACACGTATAAACACATATAACACATAACCCATACTTATAGAACATATATTTAGGTCAACACTACGGTTTGACCAACCTGCTCAAGCCACGATTGTCACAATTATCACACCTGATTATTTTCACTTTCTTATCTACTAGGTTTTCTATTTCTTTGATAAAGTTCTTAAGAATCTCACTGGTTTCATCCTTAGTTGCTAGAAAGAAAACCCAAGTAAACCTGCTATAATCATCAGTGACTACTAAGCAATACTTCTTATGTATCAAACTACTCACAAAGGTTGGACCAAATAAATCCATATGAAGCATAAACAAAGGCTTAGTAATTAGCTTCAAAACTTTGGACTTACAAGAAGCTCTGTATTGCTTCCCTTTAAGACAAACAACACAGGTTTGGTCATTTTCAAAATGTTTTGTAGGCAAACCTCTTACAAGATTATCCTTAACAAGCTTATTTATGTTCTTAAAATTTATATGACCAAGCCTCCTATGCCGTAGCATTGATTCATGTGATGTAGCCTTTGCAACAAGACAAGTTAAACTCTCTTTAAGAACAATGTTCTTCATATCAAAATTGTACAAGTTGTCCTTTCTAGGAATTTTAAGAAGTATCTGACTTTCATCAAGCAACTTAAAATTAGGAAATAAAACAAGACATTCAGTGTCAGTAAAAAGGACATAGTTCTTTTTGTCACACATCTGTGAGACACTAAAAAGATTGAATCTTAACTCATTGACAAAGTATACATCTTCAAAATCAAGACTATCAGTTTTAAGTGTTCCTTTACTAGAAATTCTACCACCATGTGCTCCTCCTACATATGTAACATAACCTCCATCAAATTCCTTGAAATCTGAGAGATAAGCTATGTTCCCAGTCATGTGCCTTGAGCATCCATTGTCAACAAATCCTTTATCATCCATTATTGGCTTGCCCTGCACATAAAATAAGGAAATTAGTTTCCTTTAGGGACCTAAGCCTTTACTGACTTGAATCTGCCTTGTGCATCAATGTAGTTATGTTTCTTTAAAGTGATTGATGCACTATCAGGTTTGGTAGGCCTCCAAACCTAACATGCTGAGGCCTTAACAATATTTACCTGATTAACCCTAACAACATTAACAACTGCTGAATGTGGCCTAGCAGTATTAACTGCTTTTGGCCTAGCAGTATTAACTCATTTTGCCTTGGCAGTATTATTTGTTTGGGTAAACCTTTTTTTGGTTAGTACTGCTTTTGATTGATAGGGCCTTTTTACGGTTGATTGTGCTGATTTTGAAAAACATGACATTAGTTTAGCACTAAAAACTGTAGATTTTGGATGAGCAGTATTAAATGGTTTTAGGCTAGTTTTCATTAAAACTGCTCTTGGAGCCATGTTCCTTTGAGCATTAGGGTGATTCTTGTTGGTAGTATAGTTGTAGTACACCCTGTTATAATTATTCCCATATACCATCCTTTCCCTTTGATGGTATTTACAATGAGCCTGCACATGATCAAAACTCCCACAAATGAAACAAGCTTTATTATACATCACAAAATCACTTCCTAATTGATTGGACTTCTGTCCATTCCAGTTTCTTTGATTCCCCCTTGGACTTTGTGATCTATACATCTCAGCATACCTAACTAACTTTTTAACTAGTTTTTCATGATTTTTAGGTTTGACAGACTCTTTCTTTTTATTAAGAAAAATAGTTTCTTTATCATTTTAAAGTGAAGACTCAACAACACTACTTTTGTCTTCTGATACTTGTCCTTTTACCAAAGAGTCATCAGAATTTTCCTTAGAAGCATCTGATGTTTTATCACAAATAATGTTAGACTCTTTCTTACTATCCTTAGAACCATAACTTGTGAATTCAGGCTCTTTGAATTCATCAAGACCAGAATAAGACAATTCAAGCTTGTTAGGATGATTATAGATTAAAGGATGAGGTGGAGGAACAACATTATATCCTAAACCCTTTTTACTTTTGTTAGTTATCTGACTCTCTAACAACTTGTTTAGGTTCTTTGAGGCATTATCAAATTTCTCAATTTTAAATTCAATGCCCTTTTTTTCTTGCTTAACTTTTTTAAACTCACTTTTAAGCACATTTATTTCATAGTCTTTGTAAGCTACTTCCCTTTTAAGAACTGCAACTTCTTTACTAAAAAGAACCTCATTTTTTCTATATGTGATAAGTTGTTCTTCTAAAGTTGCTAAACCTCTTTTATAAGTAGTTATTGTAAATTCAGTTTGATTAAACTTAACAATCAAATCATCACACTGTTTCTTAAGAGTTTCATAGTTTTTTAAACAAGTTTTAGAGCAAGTTTTATCATTGTATACCTCAGAGTCTGAAAACGCCATTAGAGCCATGTTTGTCTGAACTTGTTCTTCTGCTATATTACTCCAGTTAAAACCTACACCATCTATAGCCAACATTTCCTTTGAAGATGTGTCTTCATTGTTTTCATGCTTCTTAGTGTTGTCTTGATTTCTAAATTGACCTTCTTTGTTCATTGGTGCTTTACACTCCCTGGCAAAGTGTCCCATCTTGTGACAGTTGAAACACTCTACCTTGGATTTATCATACCCAACAATATCATTAGCATTAATGAAAATTTTCTTGCCTGTCCTCTGAAAGTACCTCTTTGCCCTCATACTTAGCAGAGAGAGCTACCACTTCAAATCTATTGCTTCCAGATCATCTTCATGAATTTACTCTAAGTACTGCTGTAGGAGATTATAACCATTAGGATTCTCAACCATGAAAGCATACACATCATTATCACTGAAGCTAGCAGTACTAACTTGAGCACTAGCAGTGTTAACATTAGGGCTAACAGTACTAACTTCATATGCAGGTTTAGCAGTATTAATGTCATTAGTACTGCTAGTGTTTAGAGCAGTCATAAAGGCCAAGTTTTGAGCACCACTACTTGCACCAACAGATTTCTTTACACTTTGTTCAATAATTTTGAAGTTGTTATACAAATCATCGATGCTCATTGTTTCAATTTCAGCCTTATTCATCCAGACTACTACATGAGTATTCTACTCAGGAGGCAAGCTTGTCAAAAAATTTGAATTTAGGTCTTCTTGAGTAATGACTACACCCAAAATTGCAAGCCTACTAACAATCTTCTAAAGCCTGTTAAAGATAGAGTCAAGAGACTTTATGCTTGATACACTAAAATTTTCATATTGTTGCTTCAAAAGTGTCTTTTGTGTTTTCTTAGTGGCTTCATTACCTCCAAATCGTGTTTCGATAGCAGCAAACATTGTTTTAGCATCAGTATACTGACTGAAAGTAAGTTGATGTTCATTGGGAAGAGCCATAAGTAGCAAGCTTCTAGCCTTGACATCATTCTTCTTGTTGGTCTTTTCTTCAGCAGTTACAAGTACTAACATCTTTGTAACTGAAGTACCATTATCTTGTGTTGTTTGTGGTATAAATACCCATGAGTTACCATTCTCTATGACCTCCCATAGAGCATAGTCTTGTACCTGGAAGTATTGCTTGATTCTTATCACCCACATCTCATACTCACCAAGTTTGAGTATGGGTAGCTTAGCAGTAGTGTTACTCTGTGCAGATTCAAATTCCATATCTTCTAGATCAAAGTTTCTTAAAGCAAAAGCTCTGATACCACTTGTTGATCCTAATCCTTGATTGATTCCTTAGCTTGTCTAAGGTTAAATTACCTTGGATAAATCCAAAATAACTTGTTGTAGAAACTTTGTATGTATACTAAAGTGTATGCGAAAACTACACCTTAATATCTAGAAGTATTATGACTGAAATAGTAATTGTGAATGAACAAAGATATAACCAAACGCTCTAATATTATTAGATCAATAATACGAGTACTCTTCAATAGTACTAGGGTTTACAACCTTAAAGCTTTTTTAATCAACTTCACAACTATGAAACTTGTATATGAACTTCTATCTTAACTAATGCCCTAGAGCCTCCTTTTATAGACTAAGGAGTCCTAGTCGGCTTACAATACTTTCCTAATATATCATGATCTTTTCTAAAGGAAAACGTAATCTCTTAAACCAATACATTATACATATCTTTTATAAAAATAACTCAATACTTATCTTCATAAGTATTCTTGTTCTCTAGGCAATCCTTATCTCTTTACTCCGTATTTATCCTTCTGACAATCTTCTAGAAGTTGTAATGCAACAGCTTAAACTTTTGTACCAGCAGCACTAAGTAGTAGTAACTCTAAGAATCATCTTGAAGTCTTTAAGTCCCAACACCAGTGTTGTAAAATGCTTTTAAAGAGTAGGTTAAATGACCCTAATATTGCTATTGTCTAGGTAGAAAAGCCTATTTGCTTGAGGATAAGTAAATCCCAAGTGTAGGGGTATTTGATGAGGTGTTATTTTATCACTATTTCAGGGTCATTTAACTCTATAAATCATGTAAATATGCCCAGATTATGTGCTTAATCGTTTGTTTTCAGGTTTCTAGCACTTGGATGGAATTTGGAGGAAATACACGTGACTTGGGCTCATTTAGAGAAGAAACAGACAAGATTATGGACCTAAACCAAATCCATGAAGTATTGTTTACAGAGCATGGAGACGGCGTCGCAGGCATAAAGCGACGCCGTTGTGATCTATCCAGTGACGGTGTCAGAGATCTAGTGACGACGTCAGGACGTGGCCGACTTAAAGAGGATCTAGAATCATCCACGTAGCGACGACATCAAGACTTCAACACGACGCCGTCGCAGCTATATCTCTATATATACAAAACCGATTTTAGGGTTTTAAGTGTGTAACTTTATATAACTTTTGAGAGACGAACCCTAGTCTTTGCAGCAGCTTTAAAGGTCATTTTTAGGGCCTCAAAACCCTATTGTAACTACCTTCTATCCATGTTTTAATCAAGTAAGAGTGTTATTCATTAATCATTCAATATGTCTATGTGTTGTGTGATTAATTTATGTTCTTGCTTTATCCTTAACATGCTAGGCTAAACCCTCCTTTGTATTTGCTTATGATTGTATAAAAGTTAGATTGTAGATCCTATTACTGTTGCTTCTTGTTGATGAGTGTGTGCCTTAGGCCTTAGAAAACCAGCTTTTGTTTATATCGCTGTTGATACATCTAGGGAAACGCGAGTGCGTAGAAAGGATACCATTGGGTAACAGTCTTCATACTACCTTACCCCATTATATGGCTGATCCCTCATAAGATATTTCACACGCATTTAATATACTCTTAGGGGCCTTGTAATAGTCTTCATACTACCTTACTTGTGCGTTGCCCTAACGGAATATTAAATAGACGACGAGTTCGTGTAATCCGTTTATGACCTAGGAAATACTTACACAAATCATCATAAGTGTGAAAAGGCAACATGATTAGGAGAAGCAATCTGATAAGTAATGCATGATTAAGTAAATATATTTAATTATCATAAAGTTATCACCAGTAGATTAGATATTAGTTTAATATTTAATCAAACCAACCTCTCAAACCATAGATTTACTCGCTTTCTATAAAATATCAAAACACAAAAATAACCTTCTCTTAACCCCTTGAATTCTGTTGGACCGTGATCAAGCCTTCCCAACCTATTCCCCTAAAGAACGATAACAACCCCCGAGTCTTGCCTATACTACTACTACAACAGTTAGGTACTCTGCCTAGGGAGTTGTAAAACTTCTTGTTGAAGTCCTACGACGACCGCATCACAACTTCTATTTTTTAGAAACTCCACCTGGTGTCAAAGAAACTTCAGTTTTAATGAATGTAAATTCATCATTATTTGCAACCATGTTAGTAACTGGTGCACTAATTATATTTACAAGATTCACTAGGGTCACACTTGTGTTACCATTAGTAAACTTGTCACAAAATCAGTTAAGAACTATTAAAATAATTTGGTATCTAATAAACTCGACTTGGTTTATATAAACTTGTACCAAATCTGATTCAACAAATAATGTTCTGATTCCATTGGATAGTTGGACAAGTGGACTACTAGTGTATAAATTGCCATTAAGCAGTAAGTGGGTAAAGTCTATATGGGCTAGGGTTAACAAGATCACCCTTGCTTTAATCCCTAAGATAGATTATAATCAGCAAATAAGGATGCTTTATGCGAATACTTTATTTGTGACAGAATTAATGTGTCTAGGTCTTAGGATGAAGTCCCGCCTAAGTCTAAGAATGACATGCCTCTTCGAGATAAGTAATCATTGCACTAAATAAACAAACCAACTTCTAATCATAAGGCTAATACAGTTTTCTATCATAAGGCTCGACCGCTCTTTTATCTTTTGTTAATTTTCTTGCGTGGATTAAAGTGTCTTGAATTGATTGTAGTCACCAACCAAACTCATGCCAGTCTCTCAGGCTGAAACCCCCCTTTTACCTGTTAGAATTAGAATTAGAACTAACATAAGATTAGCATAGGTTTAACTTAGATTAGAATTAACTTAGATTAGACAACCAAAATATAAATAAATTAAGAGATTTAACCTCGCTTCAAGTGTTCGATACCCTACTTACCACGAATCTACCACCGACCGGGTACACTGCCCGTTAAAGTGTTGTTTTTGCTTAAGACGGTAAAATATAAAGTTAAAACTTGAAACATCAAAAATATACACCACACAACGAGACATCAAGAAGGCAGATCTTGTGTCTTTCATGAGATTTAGTAAATCCTCCAGCTTTATTTTCTTTGAAATTTCATCAGCTTTGGACTCCTCATTTGTACCTAAATCAGTGTGGGCAGTTTTAAACCCATCTCCAACAAATTTGATTTTATCTACAAGAACACTTGGATTAGTGATGACATCAAATAACATCACATTTATACCATTATTTATCCCATATAATCTAACCACTTTTGAATAGTTATTGCAAAATTATGTACTTAATTGCTTAAAAGTGTTATTTACAGTCATTAAGGAGTGATTTGTGAAGGCATGCTGAAAGGCGCACATTTTGGAGCTAAAACAAAGACATTTGAAGATTTCTCTATTCTGACTAATACGCTGTATCTACTAAAAGAGATACGGCGTATCAGTGCCACATCTTCACAAGAAAACGCGTATCAACAATTCCCAATACGGCATATCCACCTCTTGCCATACGCCGTATCTATGAAGATAACTATGAAAAGATATGAAGATATTCATATTTTGGGAATCAATATCATTTTGATTATAAACTTTATGCGCACTCCAAGGGATACACCCCAATACGCCGTATGGCCTAGCCTAATATGGCGTATCCAACATTTTTCAGAGGTTATAAATAGAAGACTCAAAAACGAGTTTTCAGTGTGCAAAATTACATTCTTCATACTTTACTCATAAAAGATGATTTTCTAAAAAGAAGAGCAACAAATGTCAAGCATCGATCATGATTCCATAGAAGACACTGTGTAATCTCCTTACTATTGTAATCATTTAATTTTTGGTATCGTTCGGTAAAACATTTAGTTTACCTTGGTTATTTGATCACACTTGTATAATTACAATGGGTATTAGCCATGTTAATGAAGATCCAATGTTTGGTTTGTTTTAAAATCGATTTTCTTAATTTAACGTTGAAAGTTTAATTATGTTTCTCACACGATACTTGTTTACGTGTTTGAATATGCGACCTATCATTCAACTAGGTCTAGTTACGCCTAACAAGCGAGCTAGATACTGGGATAGCTCTCCATATCGTGTTTTATATCACTGGACCAATAGGACCACAAATAACATTCTGTCTTTGTCCTTAAATTAAGAGCTTAGTTGGACCGGCAGGTGACCCGTAATGTTTCAACAAGTATGTTCTTGATTGATTGATAAAGATTAGAATAGTGGACTACCAGTATATAAAATACCGCCAAACAGTAAGTGGGTAAAGTCCTGATAGGCTAGGGTTTATCAAGATCACCATTGCTATAATCCCTAGATATATTATAATTAAACTAAAGGATGCTTTATGCGGATGCGTTAATTGTGACAGGATTCAACATGTCTAGGTCTTAGGATGATATCCCGCCTAAGTCTTAAGAATGATATGCCGCTTTGAGATAAGAAATCATTGCACTAAATAAACAAACGAGCATTTAATCAGATTTAATATGGCTAATATAGTTTTCTATTATTTGTCTTGCACCGCTCTTTTATCTTCTGATTGTTTTCTTGCGTGTTTATCGTGTTTAGAACTAATTATTGTCACCGTAAAACCTGTGCCAGTCTCTCAGGGTGAAAACCCCCATATCCGTTAGAAGTGTATATAGCATAGGCTTAACTAGTAAATAGAATTAACGTAACTAGAGTAATTAAAATACTGGTAGAATATAAGGTTAACGACCTCACTCTTAGTGTTCGACACCCTACTTACCGCGAAACTCCACCCTACTGGGTACACTGCCCGTTAAGGTTTTGTTTTAGGATAAGTCGGGTAAATATAAATGTAAAACTTGGTAATTAATAAATTGACCTTACACGACAGCATATCAAGTTTTTGGCATCGCTGTCGGGGAGTGAAAAAGTTTAACCTTTAATTTTATTAGTATTTCTAACCAATAGTTTAAACTAATCTAATTAATGTAATTTAATTCTGTTTATAATTAATTTAATTATGTGATTTAATTGTGTGTTTAAATTCTGCATTATTTAATTATTTTCTAAGTATCTTGTTTTGACAAATCAACAAATACGCCGTATCCACCCGTTGGATACGACGTATCGACCTATCCACTCAGAACAACGTATTGATCTTACAGTCTAATCGACGTATCCGTTCTTCCAAACAATATGGCGTATTCTGTTTAATCAATACAACGTATTGACCTTCAACAAACCATAGGACGTATTTACATTAGTTGAATACGGCGTATTTGTCACCTGATACAGTAACAGTAGTTGATTTTCGTATTCGATTTTCTGTTTATCATGTTCTCTTCCGAGAGGGCCCAACCTACTGATCATTAGCACTTATTTTTCAGGAACTCGATTAGCAATGATAGAACAAAACAACTATATCTCTGTTTCCCAGAAAAATTGCATCTCTAATGATAATGAAGGAAGAATGATCGAGAGAAATTTTGTCGAGATACAGGGAGCGTTTTTGGTCAAGATACAAGATAACACTTTCAATGGGGCAATCAGAGAAAACGTGTTTGAGCACATTAGTAAATTTGTTGAAGTGGTTCGGCCAATCAAAATTAATGGGGTAAGTCAAGACTGATTTAGGCTTAGTATCTTCCCTATTTCACTTGCAGGTGCCGCGAGTGAATGGTTTAAAAAGGACTGTATAGGCTCAGTTACTACTTGGGATAATTTGGTAGAAAATTTCGTTCAAAATTTATACCAACATTCTAATCATAATGAGGAGATTGAAGAGGATAATGACCCTGACAGTATTACTGACATCTTCAAGATTGATGGCAATCTATTTGACTTTGAGACACCCTTGTGTGAAGCTTTCAACAATTTCAACTACCTTCTTAAAATTGACAAGGATTTGTTTACTTTTGATATCCAAGGAACTGGGACCCACGAGGAATGTGAGTTGAACAATCCCGTGACAAAGGATCTTGAAGAAACATGGTTGGATAACGGGGTGCAATATCAACTATGTGATCATATATGTGAACCATATCGCTTTAAGAATGGAGTATCCAAATGACCCACATGTAGTTCGGATATTGATGGGTTT
Source organism: Tanacetum coccineum (assembly GCA_026074375.1). Lineage (NCBI taxonomy): Eukaryota > Viridiplantae > Streptophyta > Magnoliopsida > Asterales > Asteraceae > Tanacetum > Tanacetum coccineum. Next base: position 12,201 of record BQNB010057176.1, read on the forward strand.
TGTAACAATGGAGAACTACCTGGGATGGTTCGGGTTGGAAGCATGACTTATTTCCAAGATCACAAGTGGTATGATGAATTAGCTGATGGAAAGCTAAAAGAAGAGACCTTAATGCACAAAGCAAAAATTGAAGAATCATAGGGAAATGCAACTCCTAATGTTATGAAATTATGTGCATTGTTGATCAATAGTTTTGGGAACTTCTACGAATTAGACTATAATGTGCTTGTAAAACTACAAGAATGTTGGTGGAAGATTAATGCTGATGAAGTGGCACCATTTACTCGTTCAGAAGGATATGGCCAAAGATCATATGCAAACATCAAAACTGAAAAGGACAATCAAGGGCATGAAGAACAAGGAAATGATCCAACTCTTGAACAACCAGTTTGCAAAATTAGGAGATTCGAAATGATGAAGTACTCATTCAATTCTGATGAAGAATACATTGCCATAAAAGAATCCGAGTACCTCAACAACTCAAAGGACAACCTCGACGCTTATCGAGAACTTTTACGTATCATTGATGAGGGATAGGTCATGGCAACACCTGATAAAGTGTGAAAGCTGGAAGAAAAGTCAAACTTAATGACTAACTGAAACAAAAGTGCTTTCCGAGAGACAAGCCGGTCGTTTTTAAATTATTTGAACTATTTTTAATTGTTTGCTGCAAGAGTCTGTCTTCCCATACACTCCATACGGTGTATCGAACCCCTCTAGATACGACGTATGGATGTGTCTGGACGTTATCAGTTGTAATTTAATTTCCAGTACTTTAAAACTATTTTAATTGTTTTTACAGGAACCATACGGCGTATCTTAGGGTTTGGGATATGGCGTATTAATCCCTGTACATTTGTGTGTTTAATTATTTGCCTGCATTGTAAACTTTGTATAATCAAGATAGGAATTGCAACTTTTGTCTTCTATTCTTTTATGCAGGACCTTGCTATCAGAAAATCAACAGTATAGTATACTATGAAAAAGACGTGTGTTGAACCCGTTCGAGCATTCTGAAGCCTCGTCAACACACTTTCGCTCAAAGAACTTAACTTGGAGAATCATCCCGAGCAACACATCAGGGGAGTTCCTGGTTCTAATTATATTTCCTATTTTCTTTATTGTTTTATCTATACAACAAGAACGTTGTATAATCTAAGTGGGGGGATGGAGAATTAGAACGCCTACTTGTCCTTTCTTTTACAAATAACATGCTAATATGCTTAAATTATGCCAAATTTAAATTTTTTTCTAGCATAACTTTTGTAAAAATTACGAGTTACATGACCTCGCGCACTATAACCCTTAATGCCAATTTGTAAGAATTAAGCCTATTTTGTTTCCTAACATTTACTAAAAATTCCACAAAATATTGAGTGTGCTAGTGATGTAGTGGACTTTAGAACTTGGCCTGGTATATCACTCGAGACCACAATGATGAGTACTATGGATTTAGATGGAGAAACATTTTTAACTGGTAAATTATAGGAATACACCAAAAAGCCTAAATGTTGTAAAATTAACTAACTACACCGGTTAGTTAAATCCCGTGTAACCCTTTGCTTACTCCCACCATACGTGTAAGATCCCCTAGAAAAACCTGTTGAGCCATTCTTGTCTTTTTCACACCATATGTTTATTTCGTTACACCTTTACACCTTAACCTACCCTGTAGATTAAGCCTAGTTTAATCAAGTTGCTAGTTGCTTTTGTGTAAAGTTTTGTATTTCCTGTGTCAAAGTGAAATTTTCTATCTCTGTTATGGTCGGGAAATTGCACTATGCAATGAGAAAAATGTGTAGCTCGTGTATTTTGCTACTTTCGCGATTATGTATTATGTCCGAAGAAGAAGTGTTGAAGGAAAAATTATCCAGAAAAATGATGATTGTGAAGACGGTGAAATTGCACCGAGGTATGTTATGAAAAAAAATGGAAAAATAGAAAATGCATCAAAAAAGAGAAGGAAGTTTTATAGTCGGTTCGCTAAACTTAGACCGAAGAAATTCTTAGAAAGATCAATTATTCGTGGATAGAAATCAGCGATGTATAGTCTGTATTAAGTGGCCGATTTCACCACTTTTGTAAAAGTATGTAAGATTGGGATGTAAGGGAAGTTGACCATTATGGGAACGCCAACTTAGGTTGTCTTTGTCATGATCGAGGTGTTTGTATATATTTTGAGTCTTTATCATGGAACGGTTAGGGAAAAGTTACTAGCAACTACCTTATTTGTTCAAAGCTTAATCTATTTGTTTTGTAAATTTTATTTAACAACCATTTACTTCCCTTTCCTAGCAACTAACCTTAAGATCTACTCGAACGAGGTTGGAGTGAGTCATGCATGTCTATTCCGTTGTTATGGCCATGTATGCATGATTTAGCCGCCTTGTTGGACGACGACTTTCGGTGAAAGTTAGAAGCTCCATACCCTATATCATTCTTCATCCCAACTGCTGGTTAAACACGAATGGGGATGTGATCAAATTATACAGGTCTATTCCGTCGTTACGATCATGTATGTATGATTCAGCTGCCTTGTTGGTGTGGTACTTTTGGTGAAAGACTGTTTAAATGATTAACCCTTTGCCTTTAATAAAACCTAATTTACCTTTTGACTTGTTTCTCTTTAGCTCTAGTGGTGGAGATATGTATCCTTGCAAAGCTTATGATACGAAGCTAATCATAACCGAGCAATTAAGCGTACCACTTAAATGTTACACCCTAGATTAGTTGAGTGATCTGAGTGTTTCTATTCCCATATTTCGTGAGGTGCTTGGTCTTGTACTGGTGATTAGAACGAAAGAAGTGATTAAACAGAAAAATCCTTGACTTCGGTTAGGATACATTTTCAATATAATTTAGAGTCTACTTGAGGACAAGTAGGATTCAAGTGGGGGGATATTTGATGACCTCAAATAACGTTACATTTATACCATCATTTATCTCATATAATCTAACCACTTTTGTATAATTATTGCAAAAATATGTACTTAATTTCTTAAAAGTGTTATTTGCAGTAATTAAGGAGTGATTTGTGAAGACATGCTTAAAGGCGCACATTTTGGAGCTAAAACAAAGACATTTGAAGATTTCTCTATTCTGACCAATATGTTGTATCCACTAAAAGAGATACGGCGTATCAGTGCCACGTCTTCACAAGAAAATGCATATCAACAATTCCTAATATGGCGTATCCACCTCCTGCCATACGCCATATCCATGAAGATAACTATGCAGAGATATGAAGATATTTATATTTTGGGAATGAATATCGTTTTGATTATAAACTTTGCGCGCACTCCAAGGGATACACCACAATACGCCGTATTGGCCTATCCTAATACGGCGTATCCACCATTTTTCAGAGGTTATAAATAGAAGACTCAAAAATGAGTTTTCAGTGTGCAAAATTACATTCTTCATACTTTACTCATAAAAGATGATTTTCTGAAAAGAAGAGCAACAAAGGTCAAACATCGATCACGATTCCATAGAAGACACCGTCTAATCTCCTTACTCTTGTAATCATTTAATTTTTGGTATCGTTCGGTAAAACGTTTAGTTTACCTTGGTTATTTGATCACACTTGTATTATTATAATGGTTATGGGCAAATACCCTTGGGTATTAGCCATGTTAATGAAGATTCAATGTTTTGTTTGTTTTAAAATCGATTTTCTTAATTTATCGTTGAAAGTTTGATTATGTTTATCACATGATACTTGTTTACGTGTTTGAATATGCGACCTATCATTCAACTAGGTCTAGTTACGCCTAACAAGCGAGCTAGATACTGGGATAGCTCTCTATATTGTGTTTTATATCACTAGACCAAAGGATCACAAGTAACGTTTTGTCTTTGTCCTTAAATTAAGAGCTTGGTTGGACCGGCAGGTGACTCGTAATGTTTCAACTAGTATGTTCTTGATTGATTTATAAAGATTTGAATAGTAGACTACCAGTATATAAAATACCATCAAACAGTAAGTGGGTAAACTCCTGATAGGCTAGGGTTTATCAAGATCACCATTGCTATAATCCCTAGATAGATTATAATTAAACTAAAGGATGCTTTATGCGGATGTGTTAATTGTGACAGGATTTAATGTGTCTAGGTCTTAGGATGATGTCCCGCCTAAATCTTTAGAATGATATACCGCTTCGAGATAAGAAATCATTGTACTAAATAAACAAACCAGCATTTAATCGGATTTAATATCGCTAATATAGTTTTCTATTATTTGGCTTGCACCGCTCTTTTATATTCTGATTAATTATTGTCACCATAAAACCTGTGCTAGTCTCTCAGGCTGAAAACCCCCATATCCGTTAGAAGCGTATATAGCATAGGTTTAACTAGTAAATAGAATTAACGTAACTAGAGTAATAAAAATACTGGTAGAATATAAGGTTAACGACCTCACTCTTAGTGTTCGACACCCTACTAACCGCGAAACTCTACCCGACCGAGTATACTGCCTGTTAAAGTGTTGTTTTAGGATAAGCCGGCTAAATATAAATGTAAAACTTGGTAATTAATAAATTGACCCTACATGACAGCACATCAATTATTCCCTGTAAGTTTTTAATCAAGTGAATAGTTTTGGGTTCCGTCATCCATACCCTGTTGTTAAGGTATGGATTCATTAGATGCAAAAATTCCAAGATCAGCTTCAGGTGTGGAATTTGCTGAAACATCACTTCCTGATGCAGACTCAGAGTGAAAATGAAAGATGCCAAATAAACAGGTTTAATAAAAGTAAATGCAGACATACCACTACTGAGCTGAGGGTGAGCTCCTTCTTCACTGGTGGCCCCTAAAGATGTTAGGCCACCAGCTGCTTGTTGTGCCTCTTTATGCATTTCACCAACCTCTGGTGTGGAAGGTGAAGGATGGCTTGGGCTTTTGTCCTTGGCCAATCTGGACTGAGTTTCTTTATCTGATTAGCTAGTTTTAGATTTGGATGTCTCTATCTGGGACTTAGATGTGTCTTTTGATGATTGTTTTATTCTAAGTCCACTTTTAGCTCCAGGCTTTTTGCCTTGGGGAACTTTCTCAGTTTGTGAGGAAGTTTTTAGAGCTTGAGAGTCTATAAGAATATCTATATTGCAGATGGCCTTCACGTGGTCAGCGAAGGAAGGTCCTTCATGTTGGTTTGGATTCAGTGCCTAGTTTAGAACACTAAAGACCCTAGTGGGGTGGATGGTGAGCTCTTCATTGTCATATTTAGGCATCATGTATTCCCGTAGAATGGATATAAACCTAAGATAGGGGACAACCTTTTCCCAAGTTTTCTTGTTTAGCTTGTGAATTATATCCTCCTATATCAGCTTATCATAATCTACCTTTACCCTATTGGCCAGACAATACAAGATGATGGCATCCTTGTTTGATATTTGATCATGGCCACCAGTTTTCCCACCTTAATACTGAATGATCTGAGCCATCAGTAGCCTCTACCTAGGAGGAAGAAAACTATTTTTGATAGTTCCTTTTGCCCAAATCTCCCTATTGTATCCAATTGTTACAAACCATGGTCTTACTTCTGTTATGGAAGGTGGGGAAACATACATACTTGAGTGAGGTAGGTAATGTGACCTAAGAGCATTCTTAAAAGTGGTGATACCTATGTCTCCTCTAATTCCACCTATAAGAGTGGATAACTAAATCTTAGAGTCATCTAAGGTCTTTGCAGTATACCAAAATTCACATAGGTATTCTTTGTATTGAGTTGGGGTCCTGATAAATGCTTCCTTTAGACAGCATTTAAAAATGAAGTCTGACACAACCTTAAAGTATTCAGAATTTGGATGTGAGGGATATTGTAGTGCAACTTCATTGTTGGTTGTGAGGGCGATCTCTTTAAAAGAGAACTCAACCTGATTTGCATGTAAGGACGGATTTGAGCTTTTAGGTTTGTCAAGAGTGACAGGCTCTTCTTTAGGAGTGATTTCAGGTGATGAGGGATTGTGTGATGATGATTCTGCCATTTTAGGTAGTTAGGGTTTTGAAGGTTTAATTTGGTTTGAGGTTTTGTTCTTGATGAATTTGTGAGAGTGAGTTGTTGAATGGTTTGTTGTGATTTATATGATTGATGAAGTTATAACTTTTTCTTTAAGAATTTGCAACTGTCATTTGAGGTTATAAAGTTATGGGAATGTTTAGGGTTTGTTTTCAACATGTGTGCTAAACTTTGTATTTAATAAAAGTCAGCACAACATGCCTCTAACACCTAGAACAGTGAACAGCCGTCTATTCAATTGTAAAAGTTGGTGAGAGAAAGATGATGAGGTCATTCTAACTTTTGGATGTCCTCTTTTAATATATTTAAATTAAACACTTCTTTGGGAAGGAAATTATTTTGATAAAATATATTACTTTTGAAAATCACATTTGTTTTTTTAACTGACCTTGTGATTGATGTTCAAAGACTGAACTAGGTTCAAGTTTGATGTTATGTTATGCTGAACTGATTATTGTAATCTTCATCTATGCTAGTGCTCCAGCGAAGGCGACAAAATCACAAATGCTCATGCAAATCCATGAATGAGACATATGTAATTGCCCAGTTACTTCACTTGAGAAAGTTGAGGAGTTAGATTAAAAAGTTTTCAAACTGAACTGAAAAATTTAGACAGTTTTGTTCAGTTTTGAATGTGACCAATATCACTGCTCCAGCGAAGGCGACAAAACTATACATGCTTATGTAAATCCATGAATGAGACATGTGTGATTGCTTAGTTACTTTACTTAAGCAAGCTAAAGGTAACATATAATAAGAACTGAACTGACATTATAACATATGAAAGGTTGTTTAGTTTTTTATGATATCGTTGAACCCTTAGTTTTCTTTAGTCAGTATTGAAGCTTCAGGTTTTGAATCAATGTTCAGCATACCTAGTTCAATGATTAATCTTTTGAAAGTTGGCTCATCCAGGGGCTTGGTGAAAATATTAGCAAGTTGATATTGAGTGGGAATGAAATGTAATTCAATGTCCCCTTTGAGAATATGATCTCTGATAAAATGATATCTGATATAATATGCTTTGTTCTTGAGTGCAAAACTAGATTGTTTGAGATTGCAATAGCACTGGTGTTATCACAAAATATAGGTACCTTTTCATATATGATGTCATAGTCAGTGAGTTGACTCTTCATCCATAATATGTTGGCACAATATCCAGCTACATACTCAGCTTCAGCTGAGGACATAGCTACAGATTGCTGCTTTTTAGCACTCCAGCACACCAGTTTGCCTCCTAACAACTGAAACTGAGGTGCTTTTCCTATCCCTGTTGCATCTAGCATAGTCAGAGTCCGAGTATCCTTTTAGGTCAAAACCTAAACACTTTAGATACCACAGACCAAGACATGGAGTACCTTTAGGTACCTGAAAATTCTTTTAACAGAATTAAGGTAGGATTCCTTAGTATTTGCTTGATATCTTGCATAGAGACAAGTTAAGAATTGAATGCCAGGTCTACTTGCAGCTAGGTACATTAGTGATCCAGTCGTGCCTCTATACTGAGTCTCAATGTAACACCCCTAAATTGGGTCGCAGCGGAATAAGGGTCCGGGGCGTGTTACTTCTCAGATCACTAGCACAAGATATATATTGAACGACAATTAAAAGTCATTTAAAAACCGATACATTTGATTTAACAAAATGATTACAAAAGCTCGAGGCTTCACTTGTTTACTTGTTATTATTACAAAGATTTCCATCCCATAACAGGTATACAAAATGTAATGCGACTAAATCTTTAATGCATGACATCCAAAACATAACCATCAATGTATCCCTTTGCACCCCATGCCCTAATGATCTCCTGAAAAACATTGCATTTAAAATGTCAACATAAAGTTGGTGAATTTCATAGGTTTATGTAAATGTATAAGTAGGACCGCAAGACTTTCCCCGTGATAATGCAACAGATGCAGACATCACAAAATGTAATTATGTTTTTCTAAGCTCATGACATTGAAGCTCGACATAATTGAATACAATATATAATTATTGCCTACATTGCCCGTGATGATGTTCAACCCGTAACATCCAACATCCGACATGATATACGTTCGTTTCCAGTGATAGCTAGTCACCCGAACAGGGAGGTCAATCCCAAATAGATCTATCTATAATCATTCGCGCTCACAATTCAATAATTGACAGTTCATGATTCATGGGCATAGTGGGTTATCGCTACTTAGGCAAAACGTTATCATGATAAAATGTACACTTGCGTCCAAAAAAAAAAAAACACAAAAAAAAACAAACAAAAAGACAAAAAAACACAAAAAAACAAAACAAAAAGAAACAAAAAAACAAAACCAAACAAAAAAATAATAACAAAATAGCAAAAAAAAAAAAAACAAAAACCTAAAAACAAACCATTAAAAAACAAAACAAAATGAAAAAACAAAATAAAACCAAAGGAAAAAAACCAAAACAAAGAAACAAAAGAACAAAAAAAAAAAAAAGAACTCAAAAAAAGAAAACAAACAAAAACATAACAACAAAAAGAAAAAAAACACAACCAAAAAAAACAAAAAACAAAAACCGAAACATAAAGAAAAAAAAAAAAAAAAACAAAAATTATAAAAAAACAAAAAACAAAAAACAAAAAAATAAAAAAAATAAAAAAAAAAAATAAAAAAAAAAAACACAAAAAATAATAAAACTCTAAAAAAATCAACAAAATAAAAATCAAAAAAAAACCAAAACACACAAAAAAAAGAACAAACCAAAAAAAAAAAACAATCCAAAAACAAAAACAAAGAAACAAAACGAACCAAGAAACAAAAAAAAAAAACTAACACAAACAAAATCAACAGACAAAAACAAAGAAAAAAAACCAAAAAAAAAAAAAGAAATAAAAATAAAAAACACAAAACAAACTAAAAAGTAAAACAAAAAAACATCAAACAACAACAAAAAAACAAAAACAAAAAGATACAACCAACAACTAAAAAAAAAAAAAAAAAAAAACCAAAAGAAAAAAAACAAAACACAAGCAAAAAAAACAAAAAACAAAAAAAAAAAAACAAAAAAAAAAAAAAAAACAATACAATAAAAAAACAAACAAAGACAAAACAAAAAAAACATATACAACACACAAAACCAACAAGAACAAAAAACAAAACAAAAAACACAAACCATAAAAACAAAAAAAAAAAATAAAAACAAACAAACAAAAATAAACAAAAAAACAAAAACATAAAAAAAAAAAAAGAAAAAAAAAAAAAAAAAAAAACACCAAACAACAAAAAAAAACAAAAAAAACACAACAACAAACACACAAAAAAAACAAAAAAAACACAAAAAAAAGAACAAAAAACAAAAGACAACAAAACCAAAAACAAAAAACAAATAAAAACAAATCACAAAAAAAAAAAAAAAACAAAATCAAACAACCAAACAAACAAAATAAAAAATACAAGAACAAAAAAAAAACCAAAAAAAAAAAAATTGAAGTATAACAGAAAACATAAAAAAAAAGAAAAAAACAAAAAAAAAAAAAAAAAAAATTATTTCAAAAAAACAAACCTAAAGACCAACAAAAAAAAAACAAAACAAAAAAAAAAAAAAAAATAAAAAAAACAAAAAAAAAAATAAAAAACCAAAACGAAAAAAAGAAAGAAAATCAAAAAAAAAATAAAAAAAACAATATACAAAAAAACAAAAAAAAAAAAAATAAAAAAACCCAACAACCCAGATACAAACAAGAAACAAAAAACAAAAAAAACATAAAAAAAAAAAGAAAAGAACAAAACAAAAACAAAAAAAAAAAAACCATAAAAATAAAATACAACAAAAACAAAAAAGGAAAAATAATAAAAAAAAAAACTAAACACAAAATAAAAAAACACCAAAAACAAAGGAAAAAAAACAAAACAAAAGAAAAAAAACAATACAAACAAAAAGAAAAACAAAACCAAAAAAAAAATCAAAAAAAACAAAAATACCCCACAAAAACCAAAAAAAAAATCACAAAAAAAAAAACAAAAAAATTACAAAAAAAAAAACAAAACGAAAAAAATAACACCAAATAAAAAATAAAAAAAACCAAAACAAATAAAAAAAAAAATAAAAAAAAAAAATAATAACAAACAAAAACAAAAAGAATAACAACAAAAAAAAAAGAAAAACAATACAAACAAAAAACATAAAAAAAAAAAAAAAAAAACAAAAACAAAAAAACAAACTAACAAAAAAAAAAATAAAAAAAAAAAACAAAACACAAAAAAAAAAAAAAAAAAAAAAAAAACAAAACAACACATAAAACAAAAAAAAAAAAAAAAAAAAAGAAACAAAATAAACTAAAAAAAAAAACAAACAACAAAAAAAACAACAAAAAAAAACAAAACTAAAAAAAAAAAACAAAAAAAAACAAAAACAAACCAAAAACCAAAAACATACATAAAAAAAAATAAAAAAAAAAAGAAAAAAAAAAGCACCATAGGATAAAAAAAAACCAAAAAAAAACAAAAAAAAAGAAATAAAAAAAAAAAAAATAAAAAGAAACAAAAATAACAAAACCATTAATAAAAAAAAAAAAACCAACAAAAACAAAGAAAAAAAAAGTAAAACAAATCAGACATAAAAAAGAACAAAACAACCTCCCTAAAAACAAAAAAAAACAAAAAACACAAACAGAAACCAAAACTACAAATAAAAAAAAAAAACGAAAACAAAAAAAAAACAAAAAAAAAAAAAATTAAATAAAACAGAAAACAATAAACAAAACAAACAAACAAAAACATCACAATACAATATACAAAAAATACAAAACAAAAACAAAAGAAAAAAAAAAAATACCCAAAAAAAAAAACAACATACAAAAAAACAAAACAAAAAAAAAAAAAAACAAAAAGAAACAAAAAAAAAAAAAACACGAAAAAATACAAAAAATAAAAACACAAAAACAAAAAAAAAAAAAAAAAAAAAACAAACAAACAAACAAAAAAATAAAAAAAAAAAAAAACAAAACACCAAAAAAAAACAAAAACAAAAAAAGAAAAAAAAACACAAAAAAAAAAAAAACATAACTAACACAAAAAACAAAAGACACCCAAAAACAACAAAAAAAAAAAACAAAAAAAAAAAAAACAAAAAAAAAAAAAAGAACAAAAAAAAAAAAAAAAAAATAAACAAACAAAAAAAAAAAAAATAAAAAAAAACCAAAAAAAAACATAAAAAACAAACAACAAACAAAAAACAAAAAAAAAAAAAAACAATAACATAATCAAAAACAAAAACAAAAAAAAAAAAAAACATAACAAAACATAACAAAAAAAAAAACACCCCTACAAAACTAGAAAAAAAAACATAATACACAATCAAACAAAAAAAAAAAAAAAAAAAAACAAAATAAAACAAAAAAAAAATGATTTAAAACAACAAAACAAACACATAAACAAATAAAAAAAAAAGAAAAAAAACAAAAAAAAAAACCAAAAAAAAAAACACAAAAAAAAAAAAAAAAACCAAAAACACAACAAAAATAAAAAATCACCAAAAAAACAAAAACAAAAAAAAAAAATAAACAACAACAACAAAAATATCAATAGACCAAAAAAATGAAATAAAAAACAACAAAAAAAAAATATCGAAAAAAAGACTAAAACAAAAAAAAAAACACAACTCGACAACTACACACAAAACAAAAAAAAAAAAAAATAACAAAAACAAACCGAAAAAAACAACACAAAAATGTAAAAAATAAACAAAAAAAACCCAAAAAAAAAAAAGAAATAAAAAAAAAAACAAAAACTAAAAAAAAAAAACAAAAACAAATAACGAAACAAAAATAAAAAAAAAAAAACAAACAAAAATAAAAACACAACAAATAAAACTAAGAAAAAAAAACAAAAAACCCCAAGAAAACAAAAAAAAACAAAAAAATAACAAAAAAAAAAAAAACCCAAAAACAAAAAAGAAACAAAAAAAATTAAAAAAAACAAAAAAACCAAAAATAAAAAAAACCAAAAAAAAAAACACAAAACAAAAAACAAAAAAAAAAAAACAATAAAAAAACACAACACAAAAAACAAAACATAAACAAAAAAAAAAAAAAAAAAACACCAAAAATAAAGAACAAAAAAAATAACCAAAATAAAAAAACAAAAAAAAAAAACAAGAAACAGAATAAAAACAAACATACAAAAAAATAAAACAAAGATGAAACAAAAAAAAATAAGTAAAACAAAAAAAAACAAAAGAAACAAAAAAAAAAAATAAGAACAACTATAATAAAAAAAAAATAAAAAACAAACAACAAAACAAAAACAACAAAAAAAAAAAAAAAATAAAAAAAACCATAAAAAAAATAAAAAACAACAAAAAGACGAAAATATAGCAAAAACTAAAAAATAATAAAACCCCAAAAAACCAAAAAAACACCCAACAAAAAAAAACAGAAAGAAAATAAAATAAAAAAAAAAAAACAAACAAAAAAAAAAAAAAAAAAAAAAAAAACAAAAAAAAAAAAAAAAAAAAAAGAAACTAAAAAAAAACTAAAAAAAAAAAAAACACAAAAAAGACCAACAAAAAAAACAGAAAAAAAACACACAAAAAAAAAACACAAAAAAAAAAATAAACAAAAAAAAAAGAAATAAACAAAAAAAACAAAAAACAAAAAACAAAGAACAAAAAAACAAAAACAAACAAAAGAAAAAAGACAAAAAACCAATAAAAAAGAACAAAAAAAAAAACAAGAATAGAACAAAATAGAATAAAAAAACAACAAAAACAATAACAACATACAACACAAAAAAATTAAAAAAAAAAAAGAAAAAAAACAAAAAAAACAAAAACAACACAAAAAAAAAAACACACAAACAAAAAAAAAATATAAAAAAAAAAAAACAAAACTACAAAAAAATAAAAAAAAAAAAATGAAAGAAATAAAAAAAAAAAAAAAAAAAATAAAAATAATAATAAAAAAACAACAAAACAAAAAGAAAAAAAACTAACAACACAAAAAATAAAAAGAAAAAACAACAAAAAAACACAAAAAAACAAAATACAAAAAGCAAAAAGCAAAAAAAAAAAAAAAAAAGAACAAACACAACAAGAAAAAAAAAAAAAAAAACAAAAAAACAAAAACTAAAACAAAACAGAAAAAATAAAAAAAAAAATAAAAGAACAAAAAAAAAACAAAAAAAAAAAAAAATAAAAAATAACGAAACAAAGAAAAAAACAAAAACTAACAAAAAAAAAAAAAAAAAAAAAAACAAAAAAAAAAAATAAACAAAAACACAAAAAGAAAAAAATGAAAAAAAAAATAAATAAAAAAAAAAATAAAACAAAAAAAAAAACACACATACACAGAAAAAAAAAAAATAAAAAAAAACAACAAATAAAAAACAAAAAAAAAAAAAAAAAAAACAAAAAAAAAATATAAAAAAAAAAAAGAAAAAATAAATAAATCAAAAACACAAAAAAAAAACCAAAAAATAAAATAACACAACAAACAAAAAAAAAAAACAAAAATAAAAAAAAAAAAAATACAAACAAAAAAACACGTAAAAACAATAATCAAAAAATAAAAAAATAAAAAAAAAGAAAAAAACAGAACAATAAAAAACAACAACACAAAAAAAAAAATAAACAAACACAACAAATAAAAATAAACAAAAAAAAAAAACACAATAAAGAAACAAAAACAATAAAACAAAAAAAAAGAAAAAAAAAATAAAAGAAACCCAAGTAAAAAAAAAGAAAAAAGACGAAAAAAAAAACAAACAAAAACAAAAAACAAACCACAACAAAAAAACCACATAAATAAAAAAAAAAAAAAACAAAATACGAAAAAAAAAAAAACAAAAAAAAAAAAGAACCAATACAAGAACTCAAACAAAATAACAAAAAAAAAATCAAAGCAAAAAAAAAAAAAAATAAACCCAAACTTAAAAAAAAAAAAACAACAAAAAAACAAAAAACAAATACAACAAATAAAAAGACTAAAAACAAAAAAAAAAAAAACAAAAAACAAAAACAACCAACAAATAAAGGTAACAACTAAAATAAAAAAAAAACAAAAATAAAAAAACACCAAAAAACCCAAACATAAAAAAAAAAAAAAAATAAAAAACAAAAGAAGATACAAACTAAAAAAAAAAAAAAAAAGAAAAAACAAAAAACAAAAAAAAAATAAAAAAAAAAAACAAAACGACAAAAAAAAAACAAAAACACACAACAAAAAATAAAAACAAAAAAAAAAATAAAAAACACAAAAAAACAACAAAAAAAAAAAACAAAAAAAAACACAAAAAAAAAACTACAAAAAACCAAAAAAAAAAACAAACAAAAAAAAAAATCCCAAACAAAAAAAAAAAAAAAAAAAGAAAAAAAAAAAAACAAACAAAACAAAAAAACAACACAATACAACAAAAAAAACACAACAAACCAAGAAAAAAAAGAATACACAAAAAAAAAATTACTACAAAACAAAGAAAACCAAAAAAACAAAAAAAAAAAAAAAAAAAAAACACAAAAAAGAAAAAAAAAACAAAATAACAATAAAAAAAAAAAATCAAATAAACAATAACGACAAAAAAAAAAGAAAAAAGAGCAACAAAAACAATAACAACAAAACAAAAAACTAAAAAAGAAAAAAATAAAATAACAATAAAAAAAAAACAACAAAAAACTAAAAACAAAAAAAAAACACAAAAAAAACAACAAGACAAAATAATAGAAAAAACATAAAAAAACAACCAAAAAAAAAAAAAAAAAACAAAAAAAAATAAAGACCAAAAGAAAAAAAAAAAAAAGAAAAAAAACACAACAAAATAAATAAAAAAACAAAAAAAACAAGACAATAAAAAAAAAAAAAAAAAAGAAACAAAAAAAAAAAAAAAAAAACAAAAATAAAACAAAGGGTCAAAAAGATATACAAAAAAAAACTAAACAAATAACCTACGCGACCACAGACTGAACAACTGCAAGTCAAAGTCAATCCACCTGAGGTAGGTTATATCCTTAAACAATCTATATGCATTAGTGAACTAGACAAAGAAGAGAAATCTAATACTGATCATGAAAGTCTCAAACATCCATCAATCGAAGGATGAACAGGAGGCAAAGGTGATGGATGGATTATTTATTTAGTTAGTTTGATTTCCAGGCTAGTACATTTGGATATGCAAAAGTATAATGTTGTACCGTGTCGAGTAGGAAGAAGGAGTGAAGCCAACAAGGAGTTCGAGATAAAATGTCCGACGAACCGATCAAGGTATGATAAAAGGATGTTGGTGCCTGATAATAATGTCCAAAGCAAAGAACGCGTCCAACATAAATGTTGCGTGGCTTGGACCAAAGAGTGTGGAAAAGATATGGAGAATGGTTATAAAATTGTTAGACCAAGTACGGACCTCCATTAAGAGAGATGTAAGGACCTTTGCTATTGAAAAGGCGAATACGCCAAAGTATTCTTCCATCCTGGAGCGGCATACGATGTTTGTGTGGTTTTAGTTTAACTAATCTATGTTGAGTATCAATGGTCTTCAGGAATTGTTGCTACAACCTGAGTTACCCGAGTAAAGTTTGGGAAATGATAACTAATGATATGGTTGTCAAGTTACTAGTGTAGAGTAAGTGGAAACGTGCGATTTGGGTGTAGTCAATAGAATGACAAATCACCCATTCCTAGCTATGCCAGGACCAATATGGTAGATTATAGAGGTAATTTGGAATACTTACTTTCGTGAGATGAGTTTTCCCTAAGAGAGGGGAATTAACAATCGAGTATGGATGTGTTTCATAAAGCATGGAATGGAAAGGAATGTAGAGTTACCATTTTATGGGCATAACTGGAGTGAGAGATAGTGAATGATCGAATTTGGGACAGATACAACCAACAATATAGTGTAATACAGGAAAGAATGAGGCAGCCAAACTAGCAGAAAGAGGTTAGCTTGATAGTAGTGGGAAACTTTTGAATTAATGTGGTAGTAATGGGTAAGTTGAAGGACTCACCTTGGAGAGGTGTAGTACTTTGGAAAGAAAGACAATATAGAACCGAAGTTATTTAGGACCTTTTGAGTCCTCATATGGATTGGGCCTATAGTTCAAGTCGAGAAATTTCTATCATAAGAGTTGAGTATCGGAAATTGGATTGGGAGGTGCTAAAAGTTTGAGTAAACCTGAATTTATGTGGATTCTTTAGATACGTTGAGCTTTGTAACATCTTATATATAATTTCAAGACAGTTCTTGTTTGATGAGTTGCGAGGTTAAGATATAAAACACATTGTTACAACAACTTAAGGGTTTTGATGAGTTGTCTCGATGACGAGCGAGGTTCATATAGTGGGATGCTCTTTCGTTGGGGTTGTTTTGTGTTGCTAATTGCACTCCTTTGTGGTGTAAAGCAAAGCATTAGCAGTTGTATTCAGATTCTGGAAGTTTATTCAAGATAAGGTTGACAGGGGACTCTTGTTTTACAGGAACATTTGAATTTGATGGACTGAGAGGTCATGATAAAAGCGTATATGATTAGCATTAGTGAAATTCGTGGCAATTTCGAAGCGTGGTCCTGAGCTTACTTGGGAACGCAAGGATCAAATAAGGTCTAAGTGTCCTCAGTTGTTTGTCGATAGTGCTAATGCCTCGAGTAGTTAAATCTCAGGATGAGATTTTCTCAAGGTGGGGATACTGTGACAACCGTGGCTTGAGCAGGTTGGTCAAACCGTAGTGTTTTGCCTAAATATCTGTTCTTATATGGTATGGGTTATGTGTTATAAGTGTATTAGTAGTGTTTATAAAGTGTGATGTGTTGGGATATGTGAAGATTGATAAACAATCCATTGAGCGTGACGTCTCATTGTATTGGGAGTTTGTGTTGATTTTGTGGAATCATTTCGTTCACTTTTGGTGACAGGAAATGATATTGGTGATTGAAGTCGGTTTCGTGTTAATTATTTAAGAATTATACGTATACGATTTATGTTTTAGTAATATTAGTATGAGATATGTTCTAGAGTTTTAGAATAAGGAAGAAATGAAATTTCTATTTTTGGAATGTTAGGTTTAATAAAAATGAAAAGTTAATTATTTTTAAAGGTCTAGTAAACTGCGTTTACGCAAAAAGGTATGCTCAAATAAGCTTGGGTTTTTATAAAAACTTAAGGTAAAGCAAATAATTAAGTAATTAATAAATAAATAAATAAAATATTTTTTTATACATGAATAGTAAAAAAAACGAATTTAAGAGGAAAAAGAAAGAAAAAAGAATTTTAAAAAGAAACAAATACTAATTAGACTTTATCTATAATTAGTTTGGGGGCATATAAATACAAAATAAAATCTCATAACCCTCCCCCTTGTATAACCGGTCGAACAAAGAGAAAAGAGGTTTTTTTTCAAGTTTGGTGATTTTTGTGTTCAAGATTCGAAGATTTAAGGTATAAATTATAATCCTTTGAGTTAATTATCATTAAAAACATGTAATAATTATTATGATGGATAATTAGGGTTTCATAACATCTGTAATTAATGATATAATAAACATGTTATAATGATTAGGGTTTAATTAGGATCATATGGGTGTATTCGTTAGGGTTTAGATCGCGTTAGAATTTGATTTAGATTGGGGCAGAATTTAGGGCTGTGTTGTTTGGCTGATATCTCAATGATGGTAATAGCTTTTGTCAAGTTTCCGGTGCCTATGATGTAGCTCAGAGAGTCTAGTTTCCAGAACATCCGGCCTCGAAGGTTTTTGAGGTCGGGAAGTCATTCAAACGTTGGTTGCAAGAAAAGTTGTCAAAGCAGTAAATACGGGTCAGATTTAGGTCAGATTACGAGGTATAAAACCCCCACTTAAAATTCGAATTTAGCTTAGCCCTTCTACAGGAGTTTAGTTCTATGTGTCTATTAGAAATCCCCCAAAGGAGAGCTTCTGATTTGGAGTCTAAGTATGGTTTTTAGGTCCAAACTTTTTAGTGTGCAAACAGATCCGAATTGGGACTGTTTTGAAGTTTGATTTTCTTAGGAGTACTTGTGCATGTAAATGGCTCTTGGGAATCATGAGGTAGTTAATATACTCATAAATGAACATAGGTGATTTTTGGTATGAATTATGGAGGTCAGTAAGTAGAGGTTTTGAGTACGTTAAGTCACGTTAAAATTCTGCAGTTTTGAACAAATTCTGACTAACTAGTGAAACTTGTTAACGAAGTGGTTAAAGTTGGGTATGGTGTCGGGGTGACCCATGGGGTTAATAGAACACCTTAGACATCCATCATATGATTGTTACATGTGCATTAAGCTTTTGGCTTAGTAGCGTGTAACACGAGTTATTTTGTTGTTTAGATTTGTGCTAGTTGTTTGTGAAGCTTTTTGTTGGAATCTTTTGGAAAGCTAAGCAAAGGTGAGTTTCATAGCCCCTTTTTATCATGTTATCTTGGGGTGAGAATGATGTTTGTTGTCGTGTTAAAATATTTTTAAGCTTGCTGTAGTTATGTGTATTGGATCGTGGGCACGTTCCATCCCGTTGCGTTATGATATGATATGTTTGGTATTGTGGATCCCAATATGCAAAATGAGGTTTGGCGGTGATAAGACTGCGTGGGCTAATATGAGGCCATGTGGCGCACATATGAATTTGGTATGATTGTGGATCGTGGGCACGTTTCGTCTCGTTGTGGTTAATTGGTGTCATGAATTGTTTTAGTAATTGCAGCAACTAATTGAAAGTTTATTTTGGGATATTGTTGTATGTCGTAAACATATGATTCTCGCTCAACTTTATGTTGACGTTTTAAGCATCATTTTCAGGTGAGCTTAATGGTGCTAAGCTAAGAGCGAAGTGGCCAGAAGAGACCGTAGGATGCTTGGAGTTTCTTTATGCTTTCTGTTTGAATAAATGCGTTTGCAGTGATGATAAGAAGGATGTTAGGAAGAGTGGCTAGAGAGACCCTAGGCATTGCTTGTGGAGTTGTCATTTCTAGTCTTTTCAGTTATGACATTTGTTTTGCTTGATACTTGTTTGATTGGTCGGATTGTTAGTATTAGATCATTTTGTTTCGTGTATGACATTACTTTAGTAATGCATAGACTACCATTTCTTGTGTTGGGTTATTGCCATGACCTCATCGTGTTACATTTGATTATTTCCCTTCATTAGATTCTTATGTAGACATATTATGTTGTGATGATATCCATGATGTTACGCCTCGTGTTTCTGCCTAGGCGGGGTGTGACAAGCCAGGGACCAAGTCATGTTGATGGCTTTTCCATTTACCTTAAAAGGAAAAGCTAAATAGTAGATGAAACGATTATCCACTGGGTTAATCACAACATAGGACTTGTTCAAAAAGGTCTTCCTGGATGAATATCGCCCTCCTCTTAAAATCATAAAGCAAATAGAAACAATTAAGAACTTTAAATAAGAACCTAATGAACCCTTACACTGCTCATGGGAAAGATTCCACGAAATCCTTTTAGGGGCTTGGGGCCCCTTTGAAAACATAAGCTGAATAACCATGAGCAGTTATGAATCTTCTATCAAGGATTGTGTAGATGTATCAAATCACTTAACAAATAAGCATAAGAAAGGCTAGAGAGAGAAAGTGGGTTGTAACACTTTAGAGAGAGAAAGAAGGAAAATGTATTATTGAAAGAAATGAAATAACCAACCCTCTCCAAGGTGTGGAGAGGGGTATTTATACCACGCCTAAGGCCGATCAACATAAGGGTGTCTTATGTTGAATCGGTTAGCTTGGTAAGTTTCTATATATTATGCTACGAGCTATTCTATGATATATTGGAAGTGACCGAATCTTTTCTCGATTTTTAACAATCTCCCCCTAAGGGAGGTCACTCCAATTTATGAAAACTTAAGCTTAGCATTCTATGAATGTCTTCAATCTTTCTAGTGTAGTTTTAGTCTGATACTTGATCTTTATCTTGTAAATGTATGGTAGTGATCTTTAGACTTTTAGGCTTTAGCTTGTTTCTTTATCTTGACTTGTACGTGATCTTGAGCTTTTTGAGATCATCAACCAAGCATAATATCTTTTCGCCATCTTGTAATATTTGCCTTCTTGTGATCTTGTGACTTTTGGACCGACATGCCCAAACCATTCTTTGTCTTGAAAAGCTTATAAATTCATCTTTCTTGAATTTTTTTTAACTTTAATACTTCGTCATTTCAAGGAAGACATGCGGTATAAGAGTAGCGGAAGTCTTTTGAAACATGTACTTGAGCTTTCATAATGGTTTTACATATGTCGGTCGGGTATGAGCTTGTGGCATTGACTTCTACTCATCGGAGACTGAAGCTTCACCACCATAGGATTAATCTGCAAATAAACAGTTAGCAATAGAGCTTGTGATCGAATATGGATTTGTCATTCGATCGTGTTTAGTTAGATAAACCTTTGGTGTTGTGAGTACTAACCTGTGATCAGGTAGATTTATCTTTAAAGATGAATCTCCTTGACAAGATTTCAAACTTGTAGTATTGATTTATCTAATATGTGAGTATCAAATTTATCGTACTTAAGCTTGTCTAAAAACCAGAACGTATAATGAAGGCAAACACGATAAAGTGAATCGGTAAGTTATTATATTCCCGGATTGAGAGGTTCCGCCAATCGTGTTATAGTTTCCTATGTCCAGGATACCCTTTGATGTCTTCCATGAGACATAAGAGTGAAAATTGATTTAGGAAAAATCAGTCGGTTGTATGGTTAATTAGGTAACCGTTTATAAACACCAACAATTTTATCTTTTTCAAAATTCATTTGTCAATTCATAAGCTGGACCGAATCGATATCCAGTATCATAAGTTTGATCCATATAGGATCTCACAAGTCACCTACCATAAAGCTTGTTTGATGTTGGCTCTGGAAGGATTTCCATTGTCATTGTGAATACTTTAGTATCACTATGATGTTCTGGCAATATCACAAGGATAATGCGTAAAACTCTTAAGATATTACTTATTATCACAGTGTGTGATTTAGCAAGTATTTTGTATTAGTGTCCTAGTGAGATTTATGGATGATCTCTTTTATGGCTCTAGACTCAATAGTGCACATTTGGTTTTAATAATCGAAGGCTAGAGCTGATTGCCACTTTTTTAATATTAACAATCTCGGAGTAAGAAAGTCAATAGAAACATGTGTAATCTCCATGAGTTTTGAAACAAGAGTCTTTCTGACCTTGAGTGGCTGAAGAGGGTTGTGCATTGCATCACTGGGTCCATAATGACTATCTTCAATACCGAACAACAGCTTAGTGTTTCAGATAGCATATGTATTGACCCGGTTTCTGCC
The DNA here is from genome assembly GCA_026074375.1 of Tanacetum coccineum. NCBI lineage: Eukaryota > Viridiplantae > Streptophyta > Magnoliopsida > Asterales > Asteraceae > Tanacetum > Tanacetum coccineum. The sequence continues at coordinate 33,485 of BQNB010057176.1, forward strand.
TAAGTGTAAGGAGGCCTTCTTTCTTTTCACCATTTATCTTAACTTTTCTTTTTCATTCTTCAACCCCTTCAATGCTTATCAAGACTTCATCACCAACACCTTGTTGGGTTTATTCTAGTGATAGCTCTGTCTTAGTCTGCATTATTCCCTTTTTCTCACTTTTACTCCTTTTGTATCATACCTAAGGACTTCTATTCTATCTAATGGAATGTCCCTAGGTAGATCCCTCTGGTTCTGGCTGGATCATGAGCCTAATCTTAACCACCTTATAACTCTAATTAATTACAAACATGGTCGGTCTTTTGGTATTGTTCTCAGCCTTAAAACCATTTGAAAACATCAATCAAGGTACTTTGTGATATAAATCAAAACATTTAGTACCTTGATGGTTTTACTTTTTAGAAATGCTCCCCCTTAACACATGCATTGATATTCAAAAATGTTTAGCACATGAAGGGTGAAGCTCACACTTGAGTCCTTAGAATCACATCTTTAGTCATATATTTTAATCACATTTTCTCCCATTATAAAAAATGTCAAATCTCTTGATATTTTGGATATCAATTGATTCAAATATGTTTGAAAACTATTTGGGGAGAAAATGTTCCGATTATTAACAAGCCGTATTAGGAACATTTTAATGCTCCCCCTCAATTTATGAGGGTATTATATATAGTGTTTGAGTACATTAATTTGAAATTTTTTGAATTTAATGAAAAATTCTAGAAAATTCGTACTCAACCACTATGTATACTTGCCTATTTTTATAAGTCTATGATACATATTCACATTATTCACAAGATAAGATTTGAGATTGGACCTGTCGATCATACAATATGAGTCATCAGTTTGTAGTCCATCTCGAGTTCCTGAGCACCAACCAATCGCTCCAGATTCCGACTGATCCTTCTTTCCCGCATTTGCCTGTCAATAAGCTCGACCATAAGCTCGGACCTCTTTTTGTCAATGGCCGTCCACTTTCTCCTTGACATCTCGTCGTTGTATCCCAGATGAAAATCGAGTACTCTGTGATGAAGCTCATCGCGAACAATCTTGAGTGTCCTGTCCGAGAACTTGCACAACTCATCAGCCCGCATCACTCGTTTCTGTTTGTTTAGGTCTTCTTAAATTACCCCTGGTGGTTTATATGATGGAGTGTATAGTTCTTTGAATTTAATTTCAAGAAAGGTCTTCTGAGGTGCGGTGATGTTAAGTTTCTTTTGGTAACATTCTACACCAAGCTATAAATTCTTGACACGTCTTTTGATGATGAGACTTCTTCTAAACATACAAAGAGCCACAATAAAGTCAACAATGTCACTGTGATTGAGATGGAATAGCTTATGTTGAACAACAAGAAGCAGCATGTCTTTAATGTCGTTCAAGTGTAGATCCACGAAGTCACCTTCTTTAAAATTGTATAGCTGGCGATCAGCTCTTTTCACTAAAATCTCTTCCAAGTGACCATATCCATGCAGTTTCTTAACATTAACACTTTTCACACCAAGTATTTTCTGAGTGGAATAGACATTATGCTTGGAAAATTTGTTTACCTGAGATTTTACCATGCTTACGACTTTTTTGCCCCAAAGTTGATCCACTTTTTTCAGAAATCTTTGTCATACGCATGTTTGATAGTACTCCAAAGTGTAGGGACCATGTCTTCAATTCCCTTTATCTCATACGATTAGCAGGATTTATGTTGAAGGATTTGTTTTCATGCATGGTCTGGTAGAGAGCGCTTTTCTGATCATACTCTTTAAGTGCCGCCTTGTTAGTGGACTTAATGGTATACTTCAGCATCTTTTTCTTCTATGCTAGTTCCTACTTTACCTTGCGAATCTCTGAAGCACTCTTCTCAGATTCTTGTTCAGGATCAACTGTTGGTGACTGAATCTTGCTTGACTCTAGAGCTGGCTTCACAAAGTATTTTTTTAATAAGGCCTGTAGTGTGTCTTTGTAGAACCTTTTGAAGATCATCACCAATTTTGGATCCAAGATAATGTTCAAGAACCGTTAGAACTTGAGACCTGAGAAGAGCAAGAGCTTCAACAGAATGATCAATTTTCTTTAGCTCAGACACATCCTTTTCCAATTTTGCAACTCTTAGCTGAATAGCGGTGAGTGCATCGAATTCAGGGACAACTATGCTGATGGTTGGAGCTTTAGTTGTGATTGGTGGTGTATGGATTGGTGTTGTTCTTTGTTGAACAATTAAGATGGTGGGTGTAACTTAAGGTGGTGAAAGAGCTGTGGAAATTTAAGTTTCAGTGGGAATTTCTGGTATATGTGGACGAGTGGTAGTCTCCGTAATCACTGATACAGGATCCTTGAGTACTGATGGAGACTGGATTTATGGAGTTTCTTGTTGGATATGAACATCCATCAAAGAACTAATTTCTGCTTATGCAGAATCCTTTAGTACGCCAGTCAAAGAAACATCAAAAAATAAGTGAAGGAAATGTGTACCAAATCCAGATGATAAAGATAAACTGGAAGATAGAAGAGGGAATTCAGTAGACTCATTGACTTGATAGTTAGAGGCCATAGCATTCCTAGCTAATTCAGCATCACCCTTTTCTTTTGTAGTCTTTTCAACATCAGCTTTGGTTGCATAAGTCATTTCAACCTTTTCTTTATTCTCACACTCAACAGTTTTAGCTTCTTTCATCTCTACATCTACATCTTTGTGAACTTGAATCTTATATTTATAGATTTCATCTTCATCAGATTCAATTTCAACATCTTCATCATCAGTATCTTGACTGTCACTGACATGATCATCGTCTTCATCCTCGTCATCAGCATCACTATCATTATCCTTCTTCTCTTCTTCATCAGAATTGAGTTGAGAGTCTTCTGAGTGTTTACTTTCCTGTTCAGATCCCCACTCCAGTATAACATTTTCTTTTGAAATAACCTTTTCCTCATCGGGAACCCCTGGTTTAGTACCAGTTCCTTCACTTGAGGTGGTAGAGACGACTATAGACTCCTCCAAAACCCCTGGTTGTCTACTAGTTCCTTCACTTGAGCCTCCAGTACCTGGTTGTCTTCTACTGGTATTTTTTGCTTTCTTTAAGAGCTTGCATAATATCTGCCGCTTCTTGTTCTTCAAGAGTTAAAGATTGAACACCCTTGAGCTTAAGCTTTGAAGTGGCTGGTTTTGGATTTGGAGCACTTGGAGTGTCTTGAATGACTACACCCCTTATACTTCTACTACCAGTCTTTTTCTTAGCAGGTTCAGGTTCAGACTCGTCAGATACATCAATTGATTCCTGAGAGACATCAGCAGTCTTCTTTCCTTGTGACCCTTTACCTCTACTCTTCTTAGGAGGTATCAAGCCAGTTGAGTATTTGAGGAACATTTAATAAGACTCTGATTGCTTGATCTTATCATTCAGCATCATATCAAGAATAGGAAGCCCATATTCCTTATAGTCTTTTCTAATTCTGACAAACTTGAGTCTGCATACAATACCATCATCTTTGATTGTATGATAGTGTTGAAACTTTAGCTTGGAGAGAGACTTGTGTTGTGAGAGGAAGTGATTGATGATGACTTTGGTGAATCTAGGGAATGGCATAGTTTCACGCCTTGATTTGTTCTCCCTCTTGTGGTCAATTTGGAAAACAAAGTCTTCCCAAATCAACTCAGGATAGTCGATATTTTCCCTGTAAAACATGCCCTACCGTATGTTAATTCTGGATTTTCTCAGTCTATCATTGCTTCCAGTCTTCCTAGAGAGACACTTGTTAATAATGGCTGTCAGAGTTCTCCATGGCTGATGCATGTGATCCACATACATGCTAGTATACTTGTGTAGTGGACCTTTGTAGCCAAGGTCATTGATGAAGGTGATAGTAGCATCATCATCTTGTACCTCAGTGAATTCTTCACCTTCAACTCTTGATAGATATCTAGAATCTTTCAAAAGACTTCAGCATTGACAATGCACTTCTTATTAGCCAAAAGGAATTCATAAGATTTTAAGTCCTTGACCTTCTTGATAGTGTACCAGAACTGCTGCATAAAGATTTTAGGGACTTCTGTAGAGATAGTGAATGCCTTGAAGCAAGTGGAGTTCTTGATCACATCAATGATTACTTGAAATGTTTCTTCCTTCTGATGCACAGTGGTTTCCAGTCTAACATTGGTAGGGTTTATCTTGACCCTTTTAGTAGATGGAATCCATTTCTCAACACGAGCAATCACTTGTTCAGTTTCTTGTGGATTCATGATTCTGCTTAAGAATTAACCAATACAGTTTATATACACAACAAATATATTTTACTAAATAATTTGGTTATCCTTGATGATTTGATAGATTTAGGAATATGTTGTGATTAGGTTTCATGCAAACATGTCCGTATTAATACACTATAAGAATACAGTCAACTGAGGTCAATAGTCAAAGTCAACTGAAGAGGTCAACTAGACAAGTCCAAGAGAACTTAGGACGAACATTCAATTAGAGGGAAAATACTACACATTCAAATATGGCAAGTTTTGAAGTATGACACAATAAACAAGTATTACACAAATTTTTAGAAAATTTAGGCAGAGTTTCTTTTCATAAAATGTCATATTTTGCTTGGTTTATGTATCCTGTCATGTTTCGCATGGAATGTGTAATAAATATGTTTCACATGGAATAAGCATTTACATATTTCGCACGGTTTATGTATTAAACATATTTCGCATGGCATGTATGTTTCGTACAGATTAAGGTAAACATATTTCGCACACAGTATTCCTAACATGTTTCGTTTGATTCATACCTAACATATTTCGTATGCATAAAAATTTCTTAACTAAGGATTTTCCAATCAAAACCTTTAAGAATTTCTT
>BQNB010057177.1:0-38333 GCA_026074375.1 Tanacetum coccineum
GAGTAGCCAAGTTTTCTGATGAAAGCAAGAATTTCCTCTTCAAATGGAGGATCTTCAAACTTTTGGCCAGGTTGATTTGGGCAAATATGAAGCATATCTCTGAAAGTTTCCAGATCAAAAGAGTAATTCTCTTTGTTCATCTTGAATTTGATGTAGTGCTTGTGATAGGAAATAGTAGCCCAAAATTCATGCTTGTAGATGGCAGGAACACTTGCAGAGATCAAGAAGGCTTGATAAAAAGGTGTGAGAGAAAGGACGTCCAAAGCAACTTGAAAAGTGGGTTCCTTGGGCTTGAATGTGGTGCTTAATCTGTAGTTACAATTCCCAATCCTTAGACGTTGTTCTCGTCGAACAAGAGCATCATCAAGGGCTTGCTGTTGTTCTTTTGTGATACTCATGATTCTGCTAAGAAAGAGTCACTACAGTTTATATATAAACGAGTTTATATAAGACACTATAGAGACTTTCTCAAGCTATGGTACTTACGGCATTCAACACATTTAGAGAGCTAATCAAGGAAAGGGTGAAATTAATTTGGCATAAAGGTTATGACACCTTTGTAACATAATCAAACTATCTAGGATTCTAGTCATTCTAACTAGTAGGGAGTTTAGATTACCTAAATCTTGTTTAGTTACATTAGTTTTACCTTGTTATTAAACCAATCTTAACTTGATTGGATTCCAAATTTAAACAATTTTAAATTTGCTACCTAAAACAGTTTTTAAGTTACCTCCTAATTAGAGTCTAAATGTTTAGCCTTTTGTTTCCTGCGAATTAGGTCAGAATAAAAACTGTGAATTTTGACAATATTGACAACTGCGAGATCGTTCCTAATAGTAAAAAAGATACAAGTTTGGTCGTAGTTAAATTTGTGAGTTCGGTCTTAACAAGAACTGCGAGTTCGGTCAAAACTATCCAACTGCGAGTTCGGTTCACACTAATTACTGCGAGTTCGGTCAACACTATCAACTGCGAGTTCGGTCAATACTATCAACTATGAGTTCAGTCCATACTAATTACTGCGAGTTCATTTAACACTATCAACTGCGAGTTTGGTCAACACTATCAACTGCTAGTTCGGTCAATACTATTAACTGCGAGTTCGGTCAATACTATTAATCTGCCAATTCGGTTAACACTATCAATTGCTAGTTAGGTCAATACTATCAACTGCTAATTCGTTTGAAAAACTTGAATGTTTTACAACCATGTTATAACTTCAAGATTTGATCATATAGCAACGTAGCATACTCATAATTGATTTTCAGACACATATTGTCACAAAATCATCAATAATTAACACAAACGAATGATAAGCACATAAAATTCAATTTGTACCCAAGAACAAACATAAGATATGGATTTCAAAGCACATTACAATTCAAGAAAGCATTAAACACTCATCCTACACAAAACCCATAAACTTTTTCTACTAAAACTCAAAAAACACTCATATTCGACACATAAAATCAAGTAAATCCACTTAATAGTTATCCTTATTAAAAAAACTGATATACACGAATCATTATCACCCTAATGTGAACAAAACCCCTTAATCAATTTGCGTTTTCACTCAGTTTCAATTTTGAAGAACCCTTATTTGATTTTTAGGGTTTTCGATCCTAAAACCTTGTAAAAACGAAATTCGTTCGAGATGTAGGATCATTAAGGTGAAAGGATCAATGTTTTAGCTATACCTTCAGCATTAAATTGAATGGAAATGGTGAGCTAGAAGATGACGATTCGAAGGAGGGTTTTTAGAGAGAAAAGGTGTAAGTGTGGTGTGTGTGTGTGTGTGAGTGAAAATGGGGAGGGGTAGGGATGTTATAAAATATTTTATGTTTCTGCCCCCTAATGTTTGAGATCTTTTTCACTTTTCAATTATAAGTTTATTTAGGCATTTTAAGTTAACACATTGGCACAAATAGTCCTTGTAGTTTTAACTAGCATACCTAACAACTTAAATTTGCACATATTCTCTCTAAAGGCATAAACAACTAACATTTAAGGCACACATAAGCTAAACTTAATTAACTTTCCTTAATAAATGATATTATGTTATTGTTTAAAAAACCTTTATTCCTTTTATCAAATGAATTTCTGAAGAAGATATTTGATATTTTCTCCCCCTCAAACAATGACCCGTTTTCTATTTAAAGAGTCGTAGTCGTTGTTTGAGAAGTCGAATTTCTTTGAAAAGCATTTTCTGATGACTTAATGTTTTATTTTTGAAAATCAAACACCATGAAATAAGACTTCTTTTATTTTAACACATAAGCGCACTGACACATACACTTATGGAAATAAAGAAAGCACGGGTTGTGTTGCAAAGTAAGCACAAGCTTTTGCATGGTCATAAAGTAGACCACGCCCAAGAATAAATTCCCGTTATGAGGTCAAGTTTTCTTTTTGAAATACTTGCCTTTAAGATGATGACCGGGTTGCTATCTGAAATAATAGCAAGCCATTTGGCATGTTTTGAAAACATTTGAACTTTTGCTTGAACTTCATTTACAGCCTCGTATCATTATTAAATGACATTTTTTAAGACCGTAAATGTTATCGATTTTCAGAAGACATGCCATTATTACCTCTTTTTATATTTTTCTCATTTTTAAAAAAAATTTCTTTGGTTTTTAGTATTTTATATTTTTATATTTTGTTTTTATAAATGATTTCTGAAAATAAATAAATAATAAAAAATCTTTTTGGTTTTTCTGGTTTTTAATATATATATGTATTATATACAAGATATTTGAATAGGTACCATCACTAGTCTTCAGCTTCATCTGCCAATTGTTTCAGAGTCTCTGGCGTAAATCTTCGCATTCCCAGCTTGTTGATAAGAAATTCAATTCTTTCTCTGCCAAGGGCTTTAGTAAAGATGTCCGCCAACCTGATACTCTGTATTGACAAAGTAAAGCTCTACTACTCCGTTCTCAACTTGCTCTTTTATGAAGTGGAATCTGATGTCAATATGTTTTGATCGAGAATGTTGAACATTGTTGCAGCATAAGGCAATAACGCTTTTGTTATCACAGTACATTGGAATTTTATTGAATCCAAGGCCATAGTCGGTAAGCTGCGATCTCATCCAAAGGACTTGAGCACAACAGCCAGACAAGGCTATATATTCAGCTTTCGTACTGGATATCGCAGCGCTTTTCTGCCTTTTTGATGACCAGCTAACAAGTCTGTCTCCTAATAATTGCATACATCCAGATGTACTTCATCTAGTATCTTGGCAACCCGCATGATCAGCGTCTGCATAAGCTGTTAGAGCAATAGAAGAATCCTTTGGATACCAGAGTCCCCTATTAACGGTTCCTCTTAGGTATTTAAAGATTCTTTTTACAGCATGTAAGTGCTTTTCGGTAGGCTTTGCTTGATACCGGGCACACATGCATACAACAAATGTAAGGTCTGGTCTACTGGCTGTGAGATACATAAGGGTGCCAACCATTCCACGATAGTGTGTAGGGTCAACGGCTTTCCCTTGTGTATCTTCATCCAGTTTGGATTTCTCCACCATGGGAGTATCCACGGGGTCACTAGATTCCATACCATATTTTTTCAAAGATTCTAGAGCATATTTAGACTGGTTTATAAAGATGCCTCTGGGACTTTGTGAAATCTGTAGTCCTAGAAAAAATGATATTTTGCCCATCATCGACATCTTAAACTTTGAACACATTATTTTTGAAAATTGGTCACATAGTTCAGGTGTAGTAGACGCAAAGATTATATCATCAACATAGATTTGTACCAGGAGAATATCTTTGCCTTGTCTTCTGATGAACAATGTGGGATCCACGGTTCCTTTAGAGAATTCCTAAGAGAGTAGAAACTTCGACAATAGATCATACCACGCGCGAGGAGCTTGTTTCAACCCATAGAGAGCCTTCTTAAGCTTGTACACATGATTCAGATTGTCTTGATCCACAAACCCATCCGGTTGGCTGACATAAACTTCTTCGCGCAGAATGCCATTCAAGAATGTCGTCTTAACATCCATTTGGTAGACGATCATATTCATGTGAGCAGCATATGCGAGGAAAATTCAAATAGCATCAAGTCTAGCCACTGGAGCAAAAGATTCCTCAGCAATCAAATTCCCTCTTCTTGACGGTAACCACGAGCAACCAAACAAGCCTTGTTCTTTAGAATTCCTCCTAATTCATCAAGTTTCACCTTGTAGATCCATTTTAAAGTAATAACCATCACTTTATCTGGACGAGGAACGAGTTCCCAGACTTCAAGACGTTCAAATTCATTAAGCTCCTCTTGCATTGCTTCAATCCAACATGCTTAGTAATGATCTTTAAGTTTCTTTGGTTTAATTGATGTGAGAAAGGCATCGTAGTAACAAAGTAAGGCTTGTTCATGAGGTTGGAGTCTTGTAGAAACAAGTCTTTCAAGTTCACCAATGATGTTGTCTAAAGGATTATCCTTGGTCCATTTGGTAACGTGTTCTAAGTTAGGAGCAGCAGTGTGCACAATGGTAGGAATAACATCTGAAGAAGACATAGCTCGAAACGTTCTTCTGGAAATTTGAATGCCAAAGAATGAACGTTATTGTCATGTGTGCAACATCTAAAAGTCCAGTGAATTTCTTCTTCAACATCGTAGAAATGACAGGGGGAGGAGAGTAAATTTCGGTGTTGTTTGTGAGTTTACTAGTTGAAGGTGCATATCTTGGCAAACAGATTTTTGAGAAAGGTGAACCGGTTGATGCAGCGGGTTTTGGAGTTACTACTTCAGCAATTAGAGCAATGATTTCAGGTGCTGGACGATCAACACTTGATGGAGGGTTTAGTAATTCATCAAACAGTGGTTGAAACAAAAAATCCCAATTAGTTCTTGAAGGTGGTACAAACGGTGTTGAAGGAGGAGGGTTTAGCACAGTCCGAACTTATTGGTGTCGGATCATTTTATTGAAGTGAGGGTTCTAAACTGCTGTGTATCAGAAAGCCATCGTTGACCACTTTATCAAAATCTAACATGAATTGGTTTCCTATGAATTCGTTTGGTATATCGGGTTGGTAAATTGCAATTGCTTTCTTTCTTTGTGGGTGCATAGCCAATGAAAATACCAATATCAGCTTTCGGTTGTAACTTTCCCAAGTTCTCGCTATCATTATTTGGATAACAAAGTGAACCAAATACATGGAAGAATAATAAGTCAGGAAGTTTGTCATGTAAAAGCTCATATGTGTTTTGTCGTGTGATGAAGGACGTATGATGGAACGAATTTGGGTATAACATACGGTAAGCCAGCTTCTGCCCTTAAGAAAAACGGAGCATTATGCATAAAATCAACATTGTGGCGGGCAGCTTTTCAATAGCTACAATTACATCTTTAAACGACACCATTTTGCTGTGGAGAGCGAGCAACAAATGTTTCATGAGAGATGCCAACCTTCTCATAATATTCACTCAAAGTTTGATTAACAAATTCGGTTCCATTATCTGTTCTGATTTGTTGGACAGGTACTTTAAGTCGCACTTGGATCATCTTGAGAAACTTGAATAATGAAATCCTGGAGCTTCATCTTATGACCTTAACACTTTACTTTAAACCCATGTAAAACGAAGTAATCACGACAATGACGATGATGTACTTCTTTTCATTAACACTTGCAACACGCATTGGTCCACAAAGATCCATGTGCAAGAGATATAGTTTTTTCATGGTGGTGTCCTAGATTTTTGGATCTGGGTTTTTTCTCTCTGGCTTTTACCTATTGCATAAGCAGAACACAGATGGTCCTTTTCAAATTTAAGCTTAGGGAGACTTCGAACAAGACCGTGTCTAGCTAAATGGTTGAGTGCACCAAAGTTCAGATGAGACAGACGTCGGTGCCATAGCCAGGACTTAGTCTTTGAGGCCTTTGACAAGAGACATATAGGAGAGGACGCCATCATATCTTCAAGAGACAGAGTATACAGATTGTTGCATCGAGATCTAGTCAATAGATCAACACCTTCTAGATTACGAATGAAGCAGGTGTGTTGACGAAAAGCAACTTCAAGGTTCGAATCACAGAATTGCACAACGGAGAATAAGTTGTGTCCAAGTCCTTCTAACGTATAAATACCCTAGAGTCGTAACAATCCCAACTATAATCACCATATCCCAATATCTTTGCCACGTGATCGTTTCTGATTTTTACATTACCCAAAAATTTATTGACGAAATTGGTAAGCTGAGAGCGATCTCCGGTCATGTGCTTGGAGCAGCTAGAGTCTAAATACCAGAGAACAATTTGGACGACCTGCATTCGTCAAGAGAGGAAGATGGAACATCAAAAACTATGGATCCCCAAGATTTACTGGGTTACTTTTTGTTAGCAGATATAGATTTAATAATCTTAAGTTTGCTAAGGAGAACATTAGTTATAAATTTCCTAGGTTTCCTTAAGTAAACTAATGTTACTACAGGTTTAGGTGTATCACTTTCTAGAGCAGTTGGTTTCCTAAGGGGCAGTTATGGTAATCCTAGTTAAAGGGCACGCATTTCCTACTATAGTAAAGGTCCGACCAGTAGGTCTCCAAGTGTATCTAATATTTGTAAACACCTTTCCTGTTGGTTTCCAAACTTTTCTCTTTGAACTTTTCTTAACAGATTTAGATTTATCACGAGCATTCACGTCATTGATAAAATCAAGAACACACAAATCATGATTAACAAAAGCATGGCAACCATTACACTTAACACTTAGAAGTTTAAGAAATCGCATTAAGCATTGGCATGATGCACATTTGCATTCCCGCTAGGTTCCACAACACAATTCCTTTATTTTTCAAACTATATTTATACTCGTCCTAGAGTGGGGCTTCCTATACTTTATTCTTCTGATACTACTTGGTGTTTGCTGAATCTTATCTTTCTTTGTATTGCCTGAAGGCTGTGATCCGCTAGCACTAGTAGACGATTTTACTCCTGTAGAAGACAACATAGGTTTGTTAGAAACTAGGTTTGATGAAGAAGCTGTTTTTGTGATTGTGTTTCCTGAGGATGTGACGGGCTCAGTGAATCTAACTCTTTTGTCCTTGTTCTTTGGGGTCACAGCCACTAATTTATCACTTGAATTATTGATGCTAGGGCAGGTTTGTCTGATAATTATAAGCAACTCTTGAATTTGTTTTGTATACTTAAAAGTAGAGTCTAAGGAATTATTTAAAGGATTTTGTGATTTTCCTTGTTCCACTATTTTCCTAAGAATCGTAGCTTCTTCCTGAGTGTGATTAAGGTAGTCAGAGTGAGCTGACCTATGGTTCGACAATCTAGGGTTTAAAGGTTCCACATCAATCTTAAGCATTTCTGGAGCAATAGTGTGTTTGGTAACAACATTATCAGCTAAATCTTTTCCTTTAAGTTTCCTTAATTCATCCTTGAGAGCTGTAATGACCAAACCTTTTTCCTGAAGACTTACATTTAAATCAGAGATTTCCACAGACTTTTGATTGACTTGATTAATTAAAGCATCACATTGTTCTTTTGATCGAATACGTGTTGGTTTAATCGAGTCATAAAGTTGTTTATAGGTCTGTTTCAAATGTTCATTCTCAGCAATAAGTTTTGACACCCTATGATCCAATTCAATATTTATCGTTTCAATCTCTTCTATGTCCTTCTTGACCTTATCTTCATTCATATTTCCACTTAAAGATGTAATTCTCTCTTTCAACTTCTTTATTACCGTGTCTTTCTCTTGAGACTGAGCTTTCAATTCATTTAATTCAAAATATTGATCAAAATTTGGAGCACTTTGGTTTGAAACAGAATTGTCCCTTTGAAAAATTTTCTGATTAAGTTGAGTATCAACTTCTAAAGAGATGCAATGTTTTTCAAGAGTGGTATAACTTCTGAACAGTTTATCGTAAGTCTCTTTTTCAATAAAATCCTTTTTGTTGAGAAGCTCAGTCTCAATTTTGAGACACTTTTCACATTCATAGCACCATTCACAAAGCATTATCCCACAAAGTATTACAAATTATGTTTCAACTATATCCTTTGTTAATGTACTTGTTCCCCAGGGGAGTCGTTCATTTTCATTTAAAACTTGATTCATTTTAACTTTAAATATTTTTGACTCTAAACGATGTTGTTCCATAGCATGTTCCATGATGAAAGACATTTTGGACTTCAGAAAGCTCATCAATTAAATATTGATCGAATGTATCGAATAAGTCCTTTAGTGCTTTTACAAATGGAATTATTTCATCCCTAAAACAAGATTTTGTATGTTCAAACCCCCACGAGCCCTCAGTGATAGCTGTGGCCGTGGTTCTTTTTTTGACAACCACGTCAAAACTAGCAAGATGGTATTTAAGTTTCTTCAAACTCGTATTTACCATGCTGACTTTAGGAAGTTCTTTCAGAACCTCAACTTTGGTGGGTCTACAAGAAGGACTAGGATCTGAAGAATTCATAAAATTCTAAGACCAAAAGGCTTATTCAGCAAATAATTCAGTTTGTGGAACAAATCATTTTTCAAAATCTTGAGAAAGTTGGTTGAGAACAGCATAATCAACTGGTGTGGTATTAACTTTCTTTTCTAAAACCATTGGATCTTGTTGTTTTAATAGAATTTTTGAATGACTCTCTTCAGCAAGCATTAGGGTCTCTTCGGATTAAGAATTCACAATAGCACATAGAGGTTCTTAATGACATTACCATCATAAAGCTTTGGTTCCAACTGCTGAGCTTTCTTCAGATAGAAAGGATTTTGAAAACCTAGAGCTTGCTTAGTGGTATGATCATAGAAAAACAAAGTAATTATGTCAACGTATAACAGTTTGGTGCGGATTTGCTCTACTTTAATAAACAATATTATCTGCTGTTGATCTTCTTTTCTAAAGCAAACTCTCTATTCAATATTTCTAGATTCTTCTTCATAAAATAATTTTTGAGAAGATTAACTCGTAGTCATAAAGATTCCTTTATATTTTTAAATGATCCGACAAAGAGTTTGTTTACGACGTCAAATCACGATAGACTGTTTTACATGAATCTGAAACGTTATCTTTACTTTTTAATCAAGTCAACATGTTGGCCTTCTTTTAAAACTTTAACTTGTTCTTTATATCTTTCAAGCTCAGCAGTTAAAGTATCATTGACACTTTATATTGTCCGATTATCATAGTGTAATTAATTACTTGGGTTTTAAGGTTGTTCAAATCACTCGATAATATCAGTTATCATTGTTGTGCAAGATGAGTTAGAATTCTGAAACAAGCTGCATGTTTGTGATTATGTCACATGCTGAGAAAAGGAAGGATATGCTACACTGGTTTATTTCATCAGTCTCTAAATTGGTTCATAACATATTGACTGTTCAAAAGACGGTATCACTACACACCTTGAATATTCATCTTGTTAACCAATTATCAGGATGTATACCTCAAACAGAGCATCTACAATAATGAGATAAAACACGCCATGAGAGCAACTTTGGCAGTGTTGAGTTCATCACAATCAGAGTCATATGCATCCAAATCATCAGCTTGATAAGCAGCATTATGAGTAATGACAGTCTGTGTGGCTTGACCTTCTGCAATTCCTGGATCTGCCAAAAATGCTAGTTCTTCCTCATGTAGAATTTGACCATTTGCTTGAGCTTGTACCAGCAACACTTTATCCTTAAACCAAGAATCATCCCGTTTCCTTTTAGGTTTAGTGCATTGTTTGGACATGTGTCCCTCTCCTTTGCAGTTGTAACAAATAACAGTCCTTTGTTTCCTAGAATTGCTTCCACTTGCTCCTGGAGTGTAGGTCCTAGTGGTACCCGTAGCAAAAGAAATTTGTCTCCCTTGTACTGGTTGTAAAGTCACTCTTCCATCATTAATGGTAGCTTGTTGCCTAGGGTTTGACGAATTCCTCAGCTGGTTGTTGGTAGTAGGATAGCGAGATGTGACGACAGCTGATAGGAATGACATCATATGATTGATGGCATCAATGGGATCGTCACCTTGCTTGAACACTAGAACAGTTAGACCTGAGTCTAGTTGGGGAAATTCAGGTTGTTGTTGTTGTTGGTTAACTGTGGGAGCATATTCCAATTGAGGGATGGATGATGGTGGAGAATAAACGTTGTGGTGAACTGATGATTGATAATCATTGGATGGATAAGTGATTGAAAGAGGTGTTGATGATTGATTGTTTGAGTATTGTTGAGACTGATAAGATGATCCATACTGTGGAGACTGATATAGTGAAACTTGTGGTTGAAATTGAGAGTTTTGGTATGAGTTTTGATGAGTTTGATAAGGAGACTGGGTCATCTGATGGGTTGCAACCAAAGCAAGCGGATCTAAGTTGCGTTCATGCATTAAACGAACTTCATTTGCATGAAATTCGTATTGTCCTAAGTAAGCATGAAGCTGATCAATATTAGTTGTATGCAAGTCCCGAACAAGGTTGACATCGGTCATAAATTTGCTCCACCTCAGAGAAGAGTATTCAAAAAATTTGGATGTTCGACTTGAAATATAACCAGTTTCACATTGTAGATGTTCATGTCATTGAGCAGCAGTGAAAATCTCAAGTAGAAATCACGTAGTGTTTCCCCCTTCTTATAAGCAAACTTATCGAATTCATCATATAGTTTACACTCTCTTTCCTGTTTCGTCAATGAAGTTCCTTGCATGAGAAGTTGAATTCTTTCCTAAAGTTCCTTGGCGATTCGATGATTGCTAACAAGTGCATAGACCTCTGGTGGTAATCCTTGGAGAATGATATTTGTTGCTTTGACATCACAATCATCTTGAATTGCATTTGCAGGAGTCAATTCAGAGTATTTTCTTGGCATAGTCACACCATTTTCCTCAATTGTAGGCCAGATGAGTGGACCATTTTCAACGGATTCAAGGATCATTTGTCCATGTTGTCTATTCATCATGTATAGCTCTATTCTGCTTTTCCAAGAATCGTACATATCTGATAACGCCTAAATTATACATGTTTTCCGCGGCGTTATTTGCATTTATTTGATCATTTATCGTAAACTTTTGGTACTTAATCAAGTATATTTGCTATTATAGGTTCATGATATGTGTCGTGGAAGAATACGGAAGATTACACGAAGAATTGAAGCTTAAACGAAGAAATAACTCAAGATAAAGATCTCCCGACACCTATTCACGGTTTTGGCCATAACTCGGTCATACGGTCTCGAATTTAGTTGATTCAAGCGGCCACGAAAAGAGAATTTAATTATCTAAATTGTGGAAAAATGTTCAAGAGTTAAAGTTAATACCAAGAATGCCAGACTTACTACTATTGAGTAACAACTCCAATCTATTGAGAAAACAATAATTTAATTCGCGAATCTGGTCCATAATCCGTCCACATTCATTCCCAACTTGGTCCCCAAGTTACCTTTACCCTATAAATACCCCCCTATGATGCTTGGGACGAAATCATCTCTTATTATATCATCACATACAAATCTCAAGAAGAAGATCCAAGAAAAGGCCAAAGTACGGCGCACTTTTCTCTAGTGCGCCGCACTTCTGATCGAGTTCCCAAAACCGCCGCACTATATTTCTTGTGCGCCGCACTTTCATTCAAACTTCCCAAGGAAATGGTTAAAGTCCCAATAAATGCTAAGTGCATTAACTCCCTAAGTGCGCCGCACTTCTACCCGAAATCAGCCTATAAATAGAGAAGGATTTCTCTCATTTTACACACACCTCCACAACAATTCTCTCATCACCCCACACCATCTAATCACGAATTTCAAGGGTGGTGACAGCACCTTAAGGGTTCGGGTCGATTGGATTCAATAGCTTGGGTTTTATTATAGTTTTCGTTTGGGAGAACTAATTGTCGAATCGTTGATCTTGTAAACGTTGGTATAATTTCTACAACTCTTTTAACTATTGAAGTATTCTGAAATCCATATGAATTTTTATGTGTTTTTGTTACTACTTTGGATTATGGAGTAGTTGTTTCTTATGTTTGTTTATGGACATAAAGTGATCTAGGATCTGGGGTTTTGGGTATGATGTTTATTGAATTGTAAAAACATATTTTATATAATAAAATAGGCCAAAGGTTTCTTTATAAAGTGTTCTATCATCCACCTAATATATTGGTTATAATAACTTATAAAGGCCGAAAGGATTTGTTGTTATTAATTGATATAATCACTAGTTATATTTAAAGGCCGAAAGGATTTATAACTTGTGATAACTCTATTTTCTAAACTTATAAACACTATTTCAAACACATCATTATCTAAGTGATCATTGCCTAAACAAACATACTTTAATTTCTTGTTTGAATCATCTCCTTACTGCTTTCTTTGCATTATTCGATATATGCTCGTCTTGGTTAATTTGATAAGTGACAATCATCTTAGACTTAGCACCTTAATTACAAACTGTGAAAACTTTAATTCCCGTGGAATGACTTGGACTTACCTAAAGCTATACTATACACGAACGGGTATACTTCCCGAGTGTTGTGTTTTTAGTAAAAATCGGTATTTCTAGTATTATAAATTTAAAGCTTGGAAAACACACATCACTCTTACCGTGTTGTCTCCTTTGAGACGTTCCGGTAATGAGAACAAGCAAGCATGGTGAATCTAATACATCTGTGTTAGAAGATCCTATGCTTTGAGCTGGAAACCCTGTCAAGGAGATTCTTTGAATCTACCTGATCACAGGTATAGTATTTATACTATAAAACGGGAAACCGGAGGTTAATGCAACCGAACTCAAGATGAATGAAAAAGCCATATTCATCTTTTTATTGCTAAATGTTTTATTTCTGGATAAGATGACGGTGTTGCAGCCTCATTAAAGCGAAGTCGGATTCATAAACCACATGCTCATACTCAAGCTTTCAAATTCAATTAAAGAATTATATATTGGGAAGATTGTTAGACTTATAATCACATATGTCAAACAAGAATGTAACAAATATGAGCATGTTGTTCAATAGCACAAGTTGATCAAGGAAGTCAAATCAAGATGATTCAAGTCAAAGAGATGATGCAAGATAACAATCCCAAGAATTCAAAGTCAAAAGATAAAAGCTCAAAATCAAGATCACAAAGCATGGATGAACAAAGCCATTACAAACAAGACAAGACCATAACAAGGCAAAGCATAAACGTTAATCGTCATATCTTCAATGTCATCGGTGATACGTATAGAGGAGTTTGATGAAAGAGAACATACAAGGCAGCCCCATTCTAGTAAAGTTGGATTCATCACCACATACTCATACTTGAGCTCTAAAAGTCAATCATTTAGCATCAAGAGGGTTGATCCTAAACTTCCTCAAAGATCTTCAAAGTCAAATCAAGAATCGTATTTTGGGGAGATTGTTAGCCTTATTTTTATATAAGTCAAACAAGAATGTCGTCGGTCGTCTTTATATTAATTAGTCTTGTATTGTAATAGGCTAGTCGGGTTTAACGGGCTTGGACATTAAGATAATATTGTTCATGTTTCGGGCTCAAAGCCTAAGATAAGCCAAGCCTGACCTATTTAGAAAGCCCATACGCCAACTAGAAGTCCAAGGGTATAAATAGGACCCTCTCCACACATGGAGAGGGTGTTGGTTACATTTGCTTCACTTGTATGTGTGTGTAATCATCCACCACTCTTTCTCTCTCTAATCTAATCTTCTAAGTTTCCTTTCTCTCTTTTCTGGCTTATTGCTTATTCTTATTGTTGTGAAGTGATTAATATTTGGGATAACAGCTAGAGATGCTGAGATCAATCCCTTTAAGGATGTCCTTGTGTTTAGAAGAATTATTAAATTTTTAGGATCCATACCCATAAACCTTAAGAGTAACATGTAGGAATCAAAGGACTTAATTAACAACCCTATAAACTGGAACAAACCACCCAAAAACAGAGATGGAGCATGGCATGCCAAGATTAGACTTATTTATCTAGACGGAGAAGAGTTTATCAAAACCCTACAATCGATCCCCACCACTTGAAAGCTCTTCGAAAGAGAAAGTCCAAGGGAGATCATCGACCTGGACCACTTCTATGACACTTGACGTGTGACTTCGAGTCTAGCTACAAAACTCATAAATAAAGAAAAACACTTCTTGGGAGGCAACCCAATGATTATTTTTCCCGCACTTAGGAGTGCCGTGTGTTTTAATTTTTTATTGTTTGTTTTATTATGTTTGAATGAATTTTGTAATCATGCTTTGTTTGTTTATAACTTCGTCTTATTTGCAATCAAATGTATTTTGCAACAAAATAAGTGTAGGGGAATATATCCGGTTTTTCA
Source organism: Tanacetum coccineum (assembly GCA_026074375.1). Taxonomy (NCBI): domain Eukaryota; kingdom Viridiplantae; phylum Streptophyta; class Magnoliopsida; order Asterales; family Asteraceae; genus Tanacetum; species Tanacetum coccineum. Next base: position 14,273 of record BQNB010057177.1, read on the forward strand.
AGAACCAAATTCGAACATTTAAAATAAATTGTTTAGATTAATTCGCGTCAGTTTCGAGTCATATGATTGTAACGATTAATTCCAAGTTTTTATGTAGTGCTTTCTTCGGATTTAACTAATAAAATTGCGTGCAGGAAATTTCTCATTAAAAATGAAGAAGAGTTTTTCACAAACGCTAGAGATGGCGTCGGGATTAACACCCGACGGCGTCGCGTCTCCAAGAATGTAAAAATTTAAATTTTTTTAGTATTTCTGAAAAATAAAATGTGCAATATTTAAAATTTGTAATTCTTTTGTAAACCTGTGATTATATCATTACTCTCATCCTATCTTTACTGCTTTCATAGAGTCAAAACCATAAACTCTTGTTATATTTATATCTATCCCGCCGATTTTATGGTTGGTGTAGTTGTCTTTGTCTTTGATTACAGGTTATATTTGACGAGAAGAAGCTTGGAAGTTCTTAGAAAGTTTCATCGGATGATTCTTTGAGGACGATTTAACTAGTTATCGCATGTTTCTTCTCCATTATTAAGCAAACCAGGGGAGTACTAGTTTCTTTTCCTTGTTTTTTATCCCTTTATTCGTTTTTACAAGTACTTCTATAGAACATTAGGGACAATGTTCAACTTAAGTGTAGGGGGAAAATAAGTCTTAGAAACTATTCCTTCATTTTCCTTTTGCTTGTTCCTTAAAATGATGGGTAATATATCAAAACATAGCATAAAAAGGTAATTTTGACCCAAATTTAAAACAATTTATGATACATACCGACGAAAACCGAGTATTAATAAGCGTCTCATGGATAGGAATGTGTATGACTAGCACAAAAACCCTCATAATTCCACCCCAAAAATGTGAGATTCGCTTTTAGATCTTTAGGAATTCGGGTATCCATTATTGATACCCAAGATAGTTTATACCTTTAGCTTTCTCGAGTTAAGGTTTGAATGCAGTCATATGTGTCTATTCCGTCGTTATGGATATATACGTATGGTCTTTATTGCCTTTTCTGGAGCATTGGTATCGGTATTAAATTATATGAGTGTACCGGTAGTATATTAAATTCTAGAACTTGTTTTTGTGATGCATCCCAAGACCGCATAGTAAGTATTAGAATTTGCTAGATAAGAGGCACTAGGATTAACCCATGTTTTAAACTTGTAACTGTTATGATGGTCACAACGACTATATAACAATCCCACACCCTTGCCATGCACTCATTTTTAGTGCAGGATGCCCCTAGTACAACCCTATGAGCCTATCCTATTTCATGATTCTCTTAATTTTCTGGTTAAGCCATACTATTAATAAAGAGCATTTTCACCCTTAAACCAATCGTTACACCCAAACCACGTTAGCCTACCTTGTATGTACTCGATTTTAGTACATTATTGTTTTAACCCAAGTTAATTATTTGAGTACACGATTGCTAAGTCCTTATCCTTGTAAATACTATTTTGGGAAGATTAGGATTCATGGTAGTATTCATCTTATGAAGAATTCGAGAAGAAGTAATTTATTACCCCCAATAGAGCTCAATAAGCTCCATGTTATTTTGATCACCTATAAATCGAGTCATTAGTTAGATTGTAAATATTGTGTACGTAAAAGTTCAAGTGCAGGGGTGTATCTATAAACCCCCATGATGTATTATATGTTTAAGCAATGGCAGGGCAAAAGTGTATGAAAAAAAAATTGTATATAAAAAAAGAGTGAAAAAATGTACAGGCTGCCATTTGCTTATGTTATGTTTATATTAGAGTCAAGAATAGAAAAAGAAAGAGATTGGTATAGAGTTGTGTAGAGTTTGTATATTTTGTCCGAGTCTTTGGCTTAGCAACCAAACCAACGTGTATTCTTATAAATAATTAGCTAACCCTTCCACTCCAAATTTACCCAAAGTCACCACCCAAATGTATCCCATTTGTTTCCGTTTCATTAATGTTATCTTACACCTACACCTCACAACCCTTTAAAAGACTTCTTTGATAGTAATGATTAATGCTTGCACCTAGCGGTGGAGGTTTGATCCTTTACCAAGCTTATGGTAATTTATATGCTATGACAGGTAATGAGTGTTGATTTTTTGTTTCCCCATTATGTTATAATTTATTATACACCTGAGAGAAAGAGAGAATCCCAAACACTGATGTGAGGTGCTAGTATATACTTTCTGTGCTTTTAATTACGAGGTCTAGAAGGTTGTGTTGTAAAATACTTTTAAAGAGTAGGTTAAATGACCCTCATATTGCTATTGTCTAGGTAGAAAACCCCATTTGCTTGAGGACAAGCAAATCCCAAGTGTATGGGTATTTGATGAGGTGTCATTTTATGCACTATTTCAGGGTCATTTAACCCCTTAAATCATGCAAATCTGCCTAGATTATGTGCTTAATCGTTTATTTTCAAGTTTTTAGCACTTGGATGGCTTTTGGAGGAAATACACGTGACTTGGGCTCATTTAGAAAAGAAACGGGCAAGATTATGGACCTACACCAAATCTCATGAAGATATATGCAAACAGTGGCTGGAGACGGCATCGCAAGCATAAAGCGGCGTCGTCGTGATCAATCTAGTGACGGCGTCAGGAATATGGTGATGGCGTCAGGACGTGGCCGACTTAAAGATGATCTAGAATCGTCTACGTGGCAACGACATCAGGATTTCAAAGCGACGTTGTCGCGTCGGCATCTCTATAAATATAAATCCGTTTTTAGGGTTTTAGTGTGTAATTTTAGGATAATTTTGTATAACCCTAGGGAGACGAACCCTAGTCATTTTAGGAGCTTTATAGGTCATTTTTAGGGCCTCAAAACCCCATAGAACTACCTTGAATCCATGTTTTAATCAAGTAAGGTTATTTATCTTTAATCATTCAATATGTCTATGTGTTGTTTGATTAATTTATCTTCTTGCTTTATTTATAACATGCGAGGCTAAACCCTCCTTTGTATTTATCTATGATTGCATGAAACTTATATTGTAGATCCTTTTGACGTTGCTTCTTGTTGATAAATGTGCGTGTTAGGCTTTAAAAACCAGCTTTTGTCTATATCGATGTTGATATGTCTAGGGAAACGCGAGTAGTGTAGAAAGGATACCATCGGTAACAGTCTTCATACTACCTTGCCCACTATATGGTTGATCCCTCTTAAGTTATTTAACATGCATTTAATATACTCTTAGGGGCCTTGTAATAGTCTTCATACTACCTTACTTGTGCGTTGCCTTAACGGAATATTAAATAGACGGCGGGTTCGTGTAATCCGTTCATGACCTAGGAAATACTTACACAGATCATCACAAGTGTGATAAAGCAACGGATCTAGGAGAAGCAATCGGAAGAGTAGTGCATGATTAGGTAAATACACTTGCTTATCATAAAGTTATCACCAATAGATTAGATATTAATTAGTTTAGTAACTAGTTAAACAAACCAACCTCTCAAACTATAGATTTACCTGCTTTTTAATAAATATAAAAACACAAAAATAATCTTCTCTCAACCTCTAGAATTCTGTTAGACCATGATCAAGCCTTCCCAACCTATTCCCCTAGAGAACGATAACAACCCCTGAGTCTTGCCTATATTACACTGCAACGATTAGGTACACTGCCTAGGGGATTGTAAAACTTCTTGTGAATTCTTACGACCCGCACATCAATTACCTTTGATGAGAGTTTGCCCGAGCCTAAGTCATCTCCTTCGGTAGAAGATGATAGGATCAATGAACCTTTAGTTCAAAATCTGATTAGGTCTCCATCATTAGAAGCTAATGCCTCGGAGCCGTGTTATCCTAAAAGAATAAAAGAAGCTAAAGGTCACCCAATTAAACAAGTAACTAGTGAGTTGAATGAGAGAACACTTAGGTCTAAGACAAAACAAGCTTAGGATTTTTGCATGACATTTTCCAAAGTCCAAATTGCACGAGTCTAGTTGAGGTTGTTCATGGTTGACATGCACCATAGGATATTGATTTGAGTGAGGTGTTGAGAGAATGTTTAGAGGTCTAGAAGTCGTTTGCACTATATTTATATACTTGTACTCTTAGAGCTTTTGTGCTTATGTGCTATGTGCTAGGACTTATGTGAAATGCATGGAAGTTAGGCAACATTGTTGTTTTAACAAGGTGAAGGATAGACGTCAATGCATTATTCAAACTATGGTTGACATTATCTCTGATTCTACATGTCAAACCTATGTGCTATGAGCAAGAAATTTGATCTACGTCTTGTCAATATTGTGGTAATCATCACCTCACATATTTAAATATGTGAAATCAATCTACTTGCAACATTGCATGTTCTATTCCCTATGATAGACATGAAAGATTAAATATACAAATTCGATGACAAAATGACACGTTGGATCGCAACTTACCCTTGTGATGAAAATGTTGTATTTGTGTCAACTTGTTCATTTTATGTGTTGATTGAATGCTATGTGTATTAGGATAGACAAGAAAAGAAAACAATTTATGCAAGCATACAAACTACTCACGTGGTTAAAGAGAATTCTCTTAAAATTAAATTCAGTATGGTATTGCATAACATACTAAAATACACAAATAATAAACATGATAATATAGTACTCTCGTCCGAGAAACTATTTACTTAACTTACCATACACTTTGGTAGTTAAAGATTATCAATGTTGACACAATACATCGACCATAATTCTGAGATATTATACTTAGCAACTCTTTGCTCTTGTATAATAGAATATGTGTTCCTATATGTGTGAAACATCCAAAAGGGATTAAAACGCACATCGAAGTAGGTTTGATAACTTGAACCACTCATCCGAGATCCTAAGTATTTTTTTTGTAACACAATGAGAATAAAGTTATCAAGTCCGAAAATCTAAAATGGTAATTAAGGATCTCTACACAATCAACTATAATGGAAGTATCATGCATGGCTTGACAAATCTGGGTGCATGCATGCATAGTTGTAGGAACTAGATATGTGTAACTTAATCATCCTATCTCAACTAAACATCAACTAAGTATAACCTCCAATCAAGAATCTTAAAAGTACTTGTGTCATAAAATAGATCTAATATCCAAAATATAATGTGCTTAACCAACAGACTTGATCAACATAATCATGATTAAGTTAAACATCAAAGATATAAAATACACACACATAAATAACTCAAGATCCTAAGCAAGGAGATTAGAAAGATGAAGAAGAAGAAAGTTGCACTTTTACTCACAAGTTCAAGGTTTGACAACATATTATTCTCACTAAACTTATCTTTATAACATTGCTTCTAAGAATTCTTCTTGCATTGCATAAAATTCAAAACACATGACAAAATGAATCTAACAAAACAATCGTATTTCCAAATAATTAAAAGATGTGATGCAAGAACCTCTTCTAAAAGGATAATGTCTTGTGATAAGGTTGTTATTTCTTCTTAAAGCTTTGCAAGTGCTCTTCTTTAAATCATTTTGTAACAAAACTGAAAGAAGATGTTTAATTATTCCGGAGAGAAATAACTATTCACCACTTGTTATAAATTAAGGAGAAAGAATGGTGCTTCTTAACAGTCCAACGGGATCTTCAGACAATGTGCTCGATAATCAAATTTTTGATACCTCTAGTAATGAATCACATCCATCAAATGTGGATTTATACCTGAATGATGAAGAAGATGATGATGATAAAAATAATCATTTCCTCAAAACACAAGTGAGGAGGAATTATGACTAGAATTGATGACCTAGGTGCCCTTCCCCCTCTTCTAAAAAGAACAGGGAAAGATAAAATTTAGGATGTGAAAGCTACAGGGTCCATTACTAATGACATTGACAGTGGTTACTCTATTTGTTTTGAAAACATATTTGACTTGATCAATTCAATTAAGGATATAAAGAGGAATATAGAGCATGTTATGTCAATCATTGATGGAATAAAACTCTTGTTAGCCGTTGCTACCAACATGAGTTGCGTGGTTGAGAACGACATAGGCAAGGAAGGATCTAAGGATAATTTTAAGGAAAAAGATGCTTGAGGTGTATTCAATATGTTTGTAACTCTAAATACTGAACTTATATGTATCTCAATGATATGTGTTTTATTTATGTGTTCATTACCTCTATCATGCTCACCAAAGGTAATTGGAGTCATTAATATACCAATCCATGTTTCCAAGAATCCAAATGGTAAGTTAACCCATGATGGACTGGAACATGCGCATATATTTATTGCTTGTGTTGTTTTTTGTTTGCTTGTTGCTAGTTGTAGCCAAGAATACCTCGAAGGTAATGCTCTTGACCCATGGATCCCTGTCGTAGAACATGGGGGAGAAACGATCTAGGGGGAGCACATGTAAAGATATCTACTCTCTACCTCTACAAAGATATCAACCTTCAAGTGAAAGACCAAGATCCCGCCTTTTTGATTTGACAAAAAAGGGAGAAGGAAAACAAAGTGCTAGAGCTTACGGGGGAGAAGATAAACTACTAAAGCTCGGTGAATACCAAGTTCAAGCTTCACCAGATTACAAGGACAAGATCAAGACGCAAGCTACATCAACGACGTTCTTCATCTTCGCTAGATTTGTAATTTTATTTGCTTTTGAAAATTTATTTGTCATCATAAAAAAGGGGGAGATTGTTGGTGCAACATTGACTAGGATCTCTTTATGTTTTAATGATGATAAATAAACATTCGCATCACTTTAAATAACAAACGATATCCAAAATCCGAAAAACCAAAACAATGACTCTAGCGCGCTGGTCACGCGTCAGCACGTGGCAAGCGCGCCACTCACGGCATCTGTTTTGACGGATTTTGTTTTGTCGGCTTTCCTCTTACCCGACACATGTGAAAACTTCAATTAAGGTATGTAAATGATACTTAAGAATTTGGGAACACACCAAATGAGGTTTAGACTTAAAGAGGAGCAAAAATAAATCCTTTCAATTTTCAACAAAATGCCAACTCAATTCTTTTATCAAACGCCTCTAGCCAAGGTCAAAACTTCGTTCTAAACCTAGTATGAATATACTTTCAACATACCATCAAACTAAACTACTAGATTGGCCCTAATCCAGATTTACGTTGTTCCTAATCATGTAACGGGTTTTACTCCCTTATTAGTCAACCCAAGTCAAAGGTCACTTTGCATAAACGCATCCTTTCCCGTTATGGGATATGCTTTACTTGAGATGCAAAGCACTCAGCTTGTTTGCATCAAGATGATTAATGATCAAATACATTGTTGATAATCATTGATCAAGTCTAAGTGACTATTTGAGTTTGTGGTATTTGGAGGTTAATTATACTTTAAGTTTTCTTACCTCCCTACATTTAAATGATTTGAAAACTCCCACATGTATTCCTCACATGTATCCTACATAATCCATTATCCTCTAAACATTCCTTAATTATTTGTCAATCCCTTATACCCAATAAATGATTATACCTTCCCCACACTTTAAACATTTCTTTCCTATACCATTCCATAATCACATGTGCCTATCTCTTTTCTCTCTTATGGCAATGTGATTATCAACCTAATCAATCCTATGATTATCACCCTTATCATCCTCATCACTTAAACCCTGTTCATAACTACAAGCCTAAACTTTTCTTAATATAAACCTTCCCCAAATCAAACCCACATTGGACAACTTACATTCCTTGCACCATTATACTTACTGTACTTCTTGCCCCCTTTATTCCAAGCATAGGCTCCTATCTTTCACATCAAAACATTCTCCACCATACACATTCCTTATCATTTCTTTTCTTCATCTTAACATACACATACACATTCTCTTGAATTCAAAACACACACACACTCAAAGCTTCCTCTATATACCTCTTCCCATAACACCTCTTGGTTTAAATTTAAATCTCACAACATCACCAAACTTCTCTCATACACTTTGCCAACTCACCATTCTCAACTTTCAAATTTGAATTTGAAATCATAAGCCATAGGCTACCTTCTATCACATCAAACATCCCATCCGAGGCAACTCATTCCAACTCACTCAAATCACTTATAACTCACCCTTATCCATATCCTTATCCTAACATTCAAATTTGAATCACAAGCTTTAGGCTCCAAACCATCACATCATGACAACTCACTCCTTGTCATCTTTATCTCACATATCTAATAGTTTGAACTTTAAATTCAAATTATCCCTCTCACAACATCTACACTTGCTCACCAAGTTGAGAATATTCTTTGGCATATTCCTTTCTATCTTAAATATGCCAACTCATTCACTTAACCATGATTAGTTTCTAACTAAGTTATTTGCATGTGAAGAATACCCAAACATAACCTTTGTCTAATAGTTCTTCTCTATCTCTTTGATATTGGACAAACATCCCTAAATCTTCTTCTAAACTACTTCACAAATATTTTTATCAAATGGCTATTTGAGTTGGTTGACCTTGAGTGGAAGAATGATGGAAAGGTCAAAGCGTGAAATATAATTGGGGGTTTAAAAAGAGCGGGTATTTAAAACTCCAAAAACTCGAAAAGCTGGATTAGGCTTCTGGCGCGCTGGCCACGCGCTGACACATGGCCAACGCGCCACTCTCGAAATGGTTTTATCTATTTTGGGTTTTTAGCCTATAAATATCCCCTCTTATCATTTGTATTCCTTACCTAACATTTTTTTTCTTTTTCTTTCTCTCTTCTTAGTCTAACGTCTCTTTGTATTCTTAAATTTCTCATCTATTAATTTTATTGAAGTACACATTCCGCAAGAGAGGACCACAAGTCTACCCTACACTTGTGTGTTATTAGTTGAGGGTCTTCTTTCTCATATCTTTTATTAGAATGCGTCTTTATGTCTAGGTTAGGGCTTGATTTCTTATCAATACTTTTATTCACTTTTGGGTTGTATGGGGAGGTCTTGTATCTTAGTGATCAAGCCTAGATCATTGGGGATCTAGTTGGGGTTTGGTAAGCTTCCAAGGGGAAGTTCTTAGTGGTCCTAGTTGATCTTAGTGATCCTAAAGGAAAAGTCGAATCACGAATTCTTAGGGGTGGATTTCGATGGGAGGAGATTACCGTAGGGAGTAGCTCTTCTTAGTGAGCGCCGATCTTAGTGCATATCGGTGAAGCGAAGTTTTAATACAGTTTATAGTCCACTATAAGGATTATACTAGAGTAATAGTATAGGTTTTGTAGATTCGCAACTGGACGTACGGATGATATAAACCTCCCATCCTAAACCCGTGGTCTCTCTCTCTCTCTCTCCATCTACTTATTGTTGTTATAGCTAAGTAGATCACTACACCACTCGGTTCCCTTTAAGTTTTCGAAATTCAAGAAGTCAAGAAGATCGTATTCAACCTCCCCCCTCATGGTTCTTCATTAACGTTTAGCCATTGTTTTTCGTTATTGTTGTCATGTATGCTTGTAGTCAAGAGTAAAGTTTTGTTTTTATTTTGCAATGCAAAATATTAGCTCTTATTGTAATGATAAATATAATTGTTGGTGGGCTAATAGTAAGCATATGACTAATTCTACTAAGTCTATGACAAAGGAGTTTCATAATTGATTGCAATTCTAAAGTTACAATAAAGAGCTGCTGTTGTAATTGCTATGAAAAAAAAACATTAGTTGTAGTTGTATAGATGGACAACAAATTCATAGTAAGAATATGGGCTCATAGTAGCATATGATACTTTATACTATACGTGTTCTGTTATTTTTCAGGAAAAAAACGAAAAGGAAACAAAAATTATAGTTTTTTCTCGATAGCCTTAGGGATGAAAAAATGAAAGGGACTGAAAGTTAGTGTGATTTGATTGCTTTTTTTAAGTAAAGTGTTTCCTTCCAAAATCGGGTTGAAATTGTAAATATATGTTAAAATAACCATAACCATTTGGATATATATATGACAATTTAAGTATTTGGAATGATATATATGCAATTATTGGTTTTAGTTGGATATATATGCAATTCCCCCTTTTAATTACTGGTTATAAGTCCCATGAACGCACGAGATTTACACATGAATCAAATTTATTTTAAAATTTTAGTTTGGTATACGAACATACAAAAATTTGCTTGTGTTTAAAATTTTAATTTTTACGTAAAAAAATTCATTATGTATTAATATCGATTTATACTTTATAAAGGATTTTTGTTGGAAAAAAATTTAACTTTGTTTAAGTGACGTGTATGTCGAGGTTTATGTTGTTTGTTAGAATTAATAAGATGTCAACTTGTTAGCTTAAGAAAAGTAGAGGGACTAGTCATGTTAGTAAGTGAAAGTCAAGTTATTAAGAATTCTCTCTCTCTCTCTCTCTAAACACACAATCAAGTAAGATCCGTTTAAGTCTAATATTGTTTAAATTTAACTATTGATATCATATTCTATACAATATGTGAGTTTACTAACACATGATGAACGTTGATAAAGCTAAAATATACAATTTTTTAAAATGTTTTTCCAGCTATCCTTATATAAACTTTAAATAAGAATTACATTAGTCCTTGTTATAAGTACAACCGCGTATATTTATTTTCATATCACAGTAATTCGTGCTTACATTTGATATTTGTATTCCAGTTAGGGATGGCAACGGGCGAGAAAAAACCCATAACCATCCAGTACTCACACCGTGATGGCTGGTTAACCTCGTTATTTTTACCCACGGGTGGGTCATGGGTGAAAAAATGAACCCACCAATGGGTGGTGGGTGGGTGACGGGTAATGTATACTCATCGTGGGTAAACCCGTCACAATCATTTAAAAAAAACTTGCGGTTATACTTTTTAAAATATCCCTTAAGACGTTTTTTTATTAAACTAACATTTATTATATTACTTAAATATTTGTCAGGTTATTAGTTAATATATTTAATAGTCACATACGTGCTTTTTAAGATCCAAAACCATAATAAGAATATGAATCAGGAAAGTATCAAATAAATATATAGTAAATATCTCAATAATCAAGTCAAGTTTGTTTATACTTGGTCTTGTGGTTTTAATGCGCAAGTAACCACTAGTCTTAGTCAATAATTCATGAGTCACAAAAGTAAAATTTTATACTTTTATAAGTATTAATGCTATTATTAATATAATATTAGTAGTTAGTTAACTAATTATGCGCATATTTATCTACATATAGTAACTTATGCACCTTCTTATCAAAATTGATTTTCAAAACATTCGGAAACATATGTGTAAATGTTACGTTTCACAAACCCACGGGTTTATCCGCGAGCAATAAGTACCCGAGGGCTTGAGCATGGGTAAAAAATTATACCCACATACGGGTGGCGGGCGGGTGACATGTAAGAGAAACATCATGGGTGCGGGTGACGGGTTAAAAGTACCCATGCCCATTACCCACGGGTGCCATCCCTAATTTAATTAATAATAATTTTGTCATATTTCATTTTAAAACCTGTGTATGGTATCATGTTGTACACAATATGCGAGTTTAATAACACATGATGAACGTTGATGAAGTTAAAATATAAAGATTTTTAAAAATGTTTTCTAGATATCCTTATATAAACTTTAAATAAGAATTACATTAGTCGTTGTTATAAGTACAACCACGTATATTTGTTTTCATATCACAGTAATTCGTGCTTACATTTGATATTTATATTCTTGTTAATAATAATTTAGCCGTATTTAATATTCAAATATGTGTACTTATGTGACTTTTATAAAATAGAATAACAATGAGTCCTTATTGAACGCATATCGTAGAAATAATTTTTTCCCATATATTCTTACTTAAACTCATAAAGAGGAAAAACATGAGTTTTTCGTATACGTACAACATCGTATATTTATTTACATACACAATAATACGTGCTTTCATTTTGATATTAATAATCTTGTGCATGTATATGTTGTAAATTTAAAACAACATATATGTTGTGTTTATAAAATATAAAGTCTAAGGGGTTATTTGTTTACTTTTTGAAGTTAATAAAAAACATGAAAACTTATAAATTTACACTTAAATTCATATAATTTTTTTAAAATTCAACCACTAAAATTTTATTAATTACCTCATCTTTTTTAAGTTTGTTTTCATAAATTTGACACATATAATTTTATGTGTTTTTTTTACCAAATTCTTTCATCAATATTTTTAATTTTGACCAAATTGGATTCAATTTTGACTTTTTTTTAACCAATCAGATCGCCAGATTTTGCCTACGTGTCAAAATTATGCGACCTATTGGTCCAATTTTTTTCTATAAAATTAAATTGCCAAGAAAGCTCTGAAATGATGTAATTCATTTATTATGTAAACTACTTTTAATGATCGTGCATGCATGAGACTTAGATATAAAAGATGAATTAAGTAACAATTTCGTCATTGCGATTTTAAGTGGATTTATATGCTTTTTTAATAACATCTAATGTTTATATGTTTGATTATCTTGTTTTTTACTTTACTCCGATTAAATTAATATAAAATCACTTCAATTTTGCAGTTCGAATTTCAGACTCTTTTTACTCTTAATATTTTTATTCTCAATAGTTATATCTTAATTACTAATCAACAAACCAATTACATTAACCCGTGCACGCACGCAATTTGGGCATATTGTATAACGGGTAATAATATTTGAATAATGTTGTTTTGAAGATAAATATTGTGCCAATTCATAAATTTATGATTTTGTAATGTTTAATATTTTTCTATAAATTTATATTAACTTTTTAATACTGAAATAGTTACAACACCCTTGCACGCACGAGTTTTACATAAGTTTTTCATTATGTGTTAATATCGATTGATATTTTATATAGATTTTTGTTGCACAGAGGATTTGACTTTGTTTAATTGGAATTTTAGTTATCTTGTTCTAGACATTATGTGTGTTTAGTAGCACATAACGACCATGAAAAAATTTGTGCCGTTATAATATGTAGAATCTTGTCTATTTATTTTCATCTCACACTAACGTGTGAGGTCGTGCCTTCATTTTAATATTTATATTCCCGTTAATGATAATTTACGCCGATTTTTAAACAAGTAAACGGGCTAAACTTATAAAGAGGAATACCATAAGTTTAAATGCGGGTAGTTTAAAAAGAATTTTTTTTTGAATATCCTTACTTAATCTCATAAAGAATAATAACATGGGTCGTTCGTGTATGTAGTATCTTGTGTATTCATTTAATGTTATAGTAGCTCGTGTTTTTTATTTATATTTACAATTTAATGCAAATACATTAGTTTTATTAATATATAACAATAATATATTGTTGTATTTTTTATAAAATATAAGGAATATGAGGTATTTAAGAACTAAAGCTTTATTAATTACCCTCTCCCTTGTTAAGTTTTTTTTACAAAATGGACACATATATTTTTCTAGCATATTTTTTAAATTAGATGAAAAGCTATAGATAATAATTCTGTTACACTTATCAAATCACTTAGAACACACGAATTGAAAAGATTTCTAGAGAGAGAACTAGGAGAAAAATGGATACTTCACATTAAAAAGAAAATTAGCAACACCCTCTCCACACTTGGAGAGGGCTTTATATAGTAGAGTATAGGGGCTGGCCATGGGCTTTAAGAGGGCTTTCATGGAGAGGGCTTTAAGCCCGTAACTAAGACCCAATTAGCTTATAGAATTCACGGGAACATAAACTAGACTAATACAAGTCGGGAATATTAATGACCATCACTTTAATAAAAACTAAGTCTAACAATCTCCCCCTAAGGGGTGGTTATTGCACATATGGCTTCACTTCTTATGACGTCTTGAGTCTTGGAACCTTGTAGTCTTGGGAATTCTTTTGAAGTTTCTTTTGCATGCTTGTGATCATGGATCTTGATCTTTAACTTGATATTCTTTGACAAAATACTGATATCGTGGTCTTTGGCCTTGATTTGTCTTGACTACTGAGATCTCTGAATCTTTATCCTTGAATCTTTATGCCTCCTTGCGATTTTGTGTCTCCACCCTCATGATCAAGGTATTGAAAGCTTGCTAACAATCTCTCACAACATTTTCTTTAATATGATTACTTGTACCACATCATGGTAGGAGTGGTACTTGATCCACTTGTGATATCTTTGTCATTGTCCAGGAATCTTGTCGAAAATGTTTTTTTGAGGAAGTGCTTGTTCATCAGAGATTGCGAAAGACTTTGACACATGTTCTTGAGCTTTCATCATGTATTTATCTTTGTCGATTGAGCATGAGGTCTTGAATCTTGACTCGACATGGACTAGAAGCTGCTACCGTCGGAAAACCTGCAAGTATAGGTTAGTGATAAACATAATGGATGAAAGTGTCTTTGTCACTTCGTCGAATACGGTTGAAATATCCACGGTTCCCCGTTAATTAGTATGAATACTGCCTGTGATCATGTAGAATTCAAAAGAATCTCCTTGACAGGGTTTCGCAGCTGCACTATCCTTTCTCGTTACCGGAGCGTCTCAAAGTAGACAACACGATAAGAGTGAATCAGATAGTTACTATCTTTCTTATTGAGTCTTCAATTCATATACTGGAGCAATATCGATATCCAGTTGACACAAGCTTGATTCATTTAGAATCACGCAAGTCGCCTACCGCAGAGCTGTTTGATGTTGACTCTAGAAGGATTTCCATTCATCACTATGAATACTAAAGAGTATCACTCTAAATGTTCTGGCAATTACCACAAGGATAATGTGTAGGACTCTTTTATACCAAATGTTGTATAATGATGTACGACATTTTGTATATTGGAATTTGTGTCCTAGTGAGATTTTTAATGGATCTCATTGTCTCTAGACTCTATAAGTGCACATTTGTTATTTGGTAATAGGAGGCTGGAGCGGACTGCCACCTTGTCAATATTAACGATCTCGGAATGAGAAAGCCGATAGAAATGTGTTAATCTCCGTGAGAAATGAAACAAACTTCTTTTAAGAGAAGCCTGAGTAGCTGGGATGGGTTGTGCCTTGCATCACTGGGTCCATGATGACTTGTCTTCAATATCATAATCATCTTTGTGATTGCCGATAGATTATGCATTGACCCAGTTTTTGCCTAAGGTTGTATGGAGAGCTTCTTTCATTTCACCCTTTATCCTTAAAATTCTTTTTAATTCTTCAACCTATTCAATGTTAAACCAACGTGTCCTCATTATCACCTTGTTGGGATTGTTCCGGTGATAACTCATTCCTTGGATAACATTCTTCCCGATCTCACTTTACTCTTTTTTTCAATCATACCTAGGACATCTACTCTATCTAATAGAGTGTTTCCGGGTAGATCCCTCCGGTTCTGGTTGGATCATGGAATGAATATACCTAATCTTAACCGCCTTATAACTCCTTGAGAGACAACAGTTGGTTGGTCTTTTGGTATTGCCATGAAGATCCATAAAACCATTTGGAAAAATCAATCAACGTGTCTGAGAAATCATTTATGACACATTTGAGAGTTTTCAGAGTTACCAAAAAGCTCCCCCTACACATATGCACCATATTATGAAAGAGTTTTGCACGTGTGAGGTTTGGGAACGCACTTATAGATTGAAGATCGTATCCATTATTAATCCGTATTGATCACATTTTAATCACTATTCTCCCCCTCAATAATTGCATATATGGTAACAATTTTTGACAATTAGTGAATTAAAAACAAGTTAATGTCCGGAATTCACATGAGTCTAACTAAGTCTTGGGAGAACAGGAGTGCATACAGAATGAACTAATAATGATACTCCCCCTCAAGAATAAATAGAGTGAAAACTTAGAGTGAGAGTTTGTTGAGCATAAAATTTTGAAAGAATTTAAAATTTTGTTTTTGAAAATATCTTGAAAAGTTGTGCTTAACAAGAAAATGATGTTATATTTATCTTATTAATTACCATTTCCTTGGTGCTTCTCTTGAGCATTCACAACCTTGGAATGCTTGTATGACACTACTCAAGACCGACAAGATGTGAACTTCCTGTTGTTTAGGATAATTATACATAATTGAATATTTTCCTTTCTTTGGGGTCTGAGTCCTAAGCTGACATTTACTTAGAAGTCGTACAGAAAAAGGTGAAAGGACATGTTTTGAAAGCATTGGAAACTCTCGCTCGAACTTCATTTATATACCCGTGTCAATATTAATCAACATTTCTAGGTACGTAAATGTTATCGATTGTCGAGAGACATGTCAGAAAAGATTATTTTTGGTATTTTTGAAATTTTTTGATTTTGTATTTTGTTTTTATAGGTTATATATTTTTATAATTTTCTTTTCTGATAAATATATACAAAGAATTACTGTGATTTTTCAAGACGTTCAAGTTCCGGAGGAGACAAGCTGCGCATACCAAGGCGACGAACCAAATAGTTGAATCGATCCACTGGAAGAGCTTTGATGAAGAGGTCGGCCAGTTGGTAATCCGTCTTGACAAAATATAGTTCAATCATACCCTTTTCTACGTGCTCCTCAAATGGTAACGGACGGCGATGTGTTTTGTTCTTGAGTGTTGGACCAGGTTGTAGGATATGGCTATGGCTGATTTCGAATCATAATAGATAGGAATCTTATTGAAGTGAAAGCCATAGTCCGTTCACTGTGTCCGCATCCAAAGGACTTAGGCACAGCAAGCGAATAAAGACACATATTCTGCCTTCACGGTTGACAATGCCGTACAGTCTTATTTCTTTGAGGACTAGCTAACCAGCTTTTCACCTAAGAATTGAGCTCCACTGGAAGTACTCTTGAAGGTGTCTTTACATCCCGCATAATCAGCATCTGAAAGACCGATTAGTTCAAAACCAGAATCCTTCGTATACCAGAGACTCATATTAACGGTTCCTCGAAGATAACGAAAGATCCTTTTAACCTCCTTGAGGTGCTTCTCGATAGGCTTAGCCTGGTACCGAGCACATAAACAAGTAGCATGTACAATGTTCGGTCTACTTGACGTAAGATACATTAGGGCACCAATCATGCTATGATATTTCGTTGCATCGACTAGAGACCCATTTTGATCTAGGTCAAGCTTGTCTTTGATCTCCATTAGAGTTCCAATGGGATCACAAGTTTCCATTCCATATTTTTTAAGGATTTCTAACACGTAGTTGGACTGGTTTATGAAGATGCCACAAGGGGATTGGTTAACTTGTAAACCAAGGAAAACCGTCATTTCCCCCATCATTGACATTTTGAAGCGGCTTTTCATGAGGTCAGAAAATAGTTGGGTATACCTAGGGTTTGTAGAACCAAATATAATATCATCTACATAGACATGTACCACTAAGATGTCGTCGAAGTGCCTTATAAATAGCGTTGGATCAATGGTGTCTTTGAAGAAGTTATTTTGTAGGAGAAACGTTGACAATTCGTCATACCATGCCCTTGATGCTTGCTTTAGCCCATATAGTGCCTTCTTTAACTTGTAGACATGGCTTGGATGATTAGCATCGATGAAACCTTCAGGTTAGCATATGTACGCGTCTTCTTTTAATGTACCATGCAAGAAAGCAGTTTTTACGTCCATTTGAAACACGATGAATGATTTGTGTGCAGCATATGCTAAAAATATCTTGATAGCTTCCATTCTAGCAACTGGAGCGAAGGATTCTTCGAAATCTATTCCTTCCTCTTGGCGGTACCCTCTCACAACCAGACGAGCCTTATTTCGGATGACTGTGTTCTCTTCATCATGCTTGTTTTTAAATAACCATTTCAAGGTTAGGGGTTTTGTGTTATCTGGAGCAGGAACTAACACTCATACATCAAGCCTTTTGAACTGAAGAAGCTCTTCTTGTATTGATTCAATCCATGCAGGGTCGATCATAGCCTCTTTGCTATTCTTTGGTTCCATAGTGCTCACCGTGAATGCATACATGCACATGTCATCATCTGATTGGAGTTGATTCCTTGTCAAAACTGGTCGTGAGGGTTCTCCTATCACTTGTTCTAGAGGGTGATCCTTAGTCCATTGATATTCATGAGGGTATGGTTGGTAAAACGTATGCATGTTCGATGGATCCACATATTGTGAAGATGATGATTCAGCAGCACTTATGGATGGAGTAGCAAAAGGATTTACAAACGTATTTCCATCAAGCATAGCATTCGGACTATGTTGTTGTTATGTTTCGAGCTCGTCAACATCCTGCAAAGTGTTTGGAAAATTTGTAGCTTGAGAGGATGAATTTGTTAGTGTTGGTGCGGTGTCTGCGATTATTATAGATGTCATTGGAGTCTGAAGAACTTGAGGTGCTTGAGCAGCGGTAAGAGTTCTTGGAGCAGCTGACGGGTGACCACCAATGTAATCATCATGCATAGCTTCGAATAGCAAATCCAATTCATGTTTAGTTGGTTGTTAAGTTGTTATTGTTGACGGAGCATAAGTAAGATCGAGTCCTGAACTGATTTGTCCAAAAGTTATGCTTTGAAGCCCGGATTTTAAACTACTTTGTTCAAAAGCCATAGCTGAAAGCTCATCAAATGCCACATTCATTGTCTCCATGATTTTCTTTGTCCTTCGGTTGTAGACTCTGTAAGCACAGGAATTAGCAGAATAACCAATGAAAAAAACAATGTCACCTTTTGCACCAAGTTTCCCAATGTCTTTACAGTTATTCTTGGGATAACAGAGAGCCCTAAATACATGAAGAAAGGAGATATCCAGTTTTTTTCCGTTAATAAGCTCGTATGGTGTTTTGTCAAATCGACGGTGAATGATGGAGCGGTTTTGAGTGTAGCACGCAGTAGCAATTGCTTCAGCCCATAAGAATAACGGTGCACGAGAAAAAATCAATATCATTTTAGCAGCCTCAACTAACGTACGATTTCTTCGTTCGACGACTCCATTTTGCTGAGGAGTTCTCATGGAATATAATTGATGAGATATGCCAACACTGTCAAAGTATTCTTTAAGCACTTGATTTTTGAATTCTGACCCATTGTCAGTTCTTATGACGATGACAAGAGCTTGCAGAAGAACTATAATTTTCTTCAGATATGTTTTAATCTCTTCTGGTGCTTCATCTTTTGATCTGAGAAAGAGTACCCAAGTGTAACGAGAGTAGTCATCCACAATCACCAGAACATACCACTTTCCATTTATGTTTGCGATTCTCATTGGACCGCACAAATCCATATGAAGCAGGTGTAACCTCTGCTTAGAATTTGGAACTGGTTTGGGTGGGTGAGATGCCCTTTTGCTTTTTCCTTGCTCATATGAGGGACAAAGATGTTCTTTATGATATTTGAATTTTGGAAGACCGGTGACGAGATCGTTTTTGGCGAGGTCATTTATGGTGTCAAAGTTGAGGTGGGATAAACGTTGATGCCATAACCATGACTTGGTGGAAGTAGCACGATCCATGAGGCAAATTGGAGACGCAAAGGCCATTTCATGGAGATTGATGGTGTAAAGGTTTGTTGTGTGATTTCCTTTTAACAAATCAACTCCTTCTAAGTTTTTAACAAAACATGTGTTTCTTCTGAAAGCGACCTCTAAATCTGAATCACAAAACTGCCCAACTAAGAACAGGTTGTGCCCCAAGCCCTCAACGAAATAAACCCTGGTGATCAGAATATTTCCCCATTGAAGATCACCATAACCCAGAATTACAACAACATGATCATTTCCAAATCGGATGGTTCACAAGAACTTTCAGACGAAATTTATAAGAAACTTCAGATTGCCTGTCATGTGCTTTGAGCATCCCGAGTCTACGCACCATAAATAGATTTGAATGACCTACCAAAGAAAAAGTATAATTTTGAAATTGTTTTCTTGTAGGTTCTTGAGGGTTAGAGATACATACAGTATCACCGTTAGAGCAGTCAGATTGACTCTCTAATTCACTGGATGCGAGTATTTTTCCTTTAAGGTCAAAGATTCTTCTAGTTGGTGACCACCTAAGGCAAGATCTAGGTTTACTAGGCTTAGGTGAGGCAAGTCTCTCTGTGGAACCTACCTTCTTAGGTTTTTTGACCTATGGCTTGTGTTTTGTTTGATTTGCAATATTTGAAACATTTGCCTTTTGTTTCCTATCACAAGAATTCATGACATTCACATAATTAAGCACACATACATCATGATTAGCAGTAATTAAACATTGCTTACACATAGCACAAACAACTTCAGATTTATCATTCCGAATAGCAAGCTTAATGTTATTGCATTCAGATGACATATGTTTCTTATTCTTAGAAAGCAGTAAATTCCTAGGGTGTTCTTCTACTTCAACTTCTTTATTCTTGCTGCAACTACTCTTAGACGCAGAGGGGACCCTATCATTCTTTGTATTGCTCCTAGGCTGTAGCCTTTTGGTCTTAGCAGTGATGTCTACTCCTGTAGAAGATAAACCATGTGAGTTAGAATTAACACCGTTCTTTGTGAGGGCATGAGGTTGTGAAACAATGATCAGTTTTGTCCTAACGCTTGCTTTAATGGGTTTGTTAGGCACAGACTTTTCTTTGATAGAATTCTTAAAATGATTAATCCTAAACATTCCTGGGGCAATCACGTTATTATTTTTCACAACTTTTGATTCTTGTGGTGTAGGTGCCGAGTTTGAAGTGAATGGTTTTGACAAAGCATGTGTCTCGTCAATCTTGGGAAGACCCTTAGATTTTGGAAAAGGAGTTACTGAATAGAGTTTTGATCCATAGGAAGAAGGCGGTGTTCCCAAAATTGATTCCTTTCTAAACTAAGTATTCACACTCGTACCTTTGGTTGTGTCCTTTTGTTCAGAAACCTTATCAAATAACTGGGCTCTTAACGTAGCATTTTCATAAATGGTGTCATGTAATTTTTGTTGCAAAGAGTCAATTATTAATTTGGTCTGAGCACGTGTCACTTTGATAGAGTCAAAAAGGTTCTTGTATGTTGTCTTAAGATATTCATTTTCTTTTTCATAATTTTGAACCTGAAACTCTAGTTCTACGTTCTCATCTTCAAGTTTCTAAGACAAAGGACCAAGGGTATTTGATACACATGGAGTATCCTTACTTTTACCCTTAAGATCTCCTAACTAAGCTTGCAACCGTTCGATCTTTTGTTGCATGTCATTATAAGCTTTAACGTACAAAATTTTTTCATATTTGAATTCTTCACATTTTTTGTACCCTTATTCCAAAGTTTAGCATATTCATTTTCCTTTTTAATGATACAATCTTCAAATCGTTCTTTCGTACGTTCAAGCTCAGTTTGGAGATTGGATGTATCTACAACAGAATTACTTTGCACAATAGACATAATATCCTGACGGACAACTGCTCTCAATAGACGCTCGATTTCCAATTCCAAAAGCCTTGTGCTTAGCAAGAGATTCATCAGCTTCTTTTACGAGATTTGAAGTCTCGAACAAATTTGGCTGCTTCTTTCAAAAATAGTATTTTGAAATTTTGCACTCTAGTGTCAACTTGGTTAATGATAAGGAAAATTTCATCTTTTACAATTTTGTGAATCTCTTGGTGGAGTGGAGATGACCAATTGTGTATATCTAAAGTCATTTTTTGTTTGACAACACGTTGAAGAGTCGCAATGGTGTTTTTTACGTCATTTAGAAATTTTCATGCAACACTTGGTGTAGTATCATCCGAAAACTCTTTGTGGAAACTAGAAAGGGGGGTTGAATAGTTTACAAGTTTGTTTATTTTTTAAAAAATTGCTTTCAAAATATTTAGATTCGAGTTGTATGTTTAACCAATTCACAATATGAACAAACAATATAACAATCTAAACTAATGCTAAATAACAATGACAATAGTGGTTCAGCTACGAAGCACCTCTTCGCCCTACTCCACTCTCCGAGTATCCTACTCGAGATTTCACTATGTCAACAAGCTCCCTTTAGGCAGAGAAAACCGTTTACACGTCGCTTACGTTGTTTTTCGACACTAAGCTAAATGTCGAGTCCTAATCTTAGCTAGAACCAATCTACCACTTCACAATCACTAGATCTACACTATCAGATTTACACACAATCCAAATCACACAAATACACAAGATAATTACAATAGAGATTTGATACTTAGAAGAAGAGAGGAGAGATCACTAAATAACAATTCGTTTCTTAGCGAATACGAATGTTCTTCTCTTGCACTTGAATGAGAAAGAAGAGATGAGAAGAAGAGATTAGATCACTTGAAACAAGATCTAAGAATGTTAGTGATCAAGAGATTTAGAGAGAGAAAGAAGATTTTAGAGAGAGAAATTTATCTGAAAATTTCATGCTAAGAGGTGTGTTTTTCTGCATGGAATGGAGCAGTATTTATAGGCAGGAACACCTAACGGTCACTGGGGGCGGTCCCAGCAGTCCCAAATATATCTGGGGGCCGCCCAGTAGACTACGCTCCTTTTTTGTCTTTTTATGAGGAATGTTGTATCTGGTATGGAACCTTCCATTTTAGGGGAAAATTTGAATTTCAAATTTTATGTTTTTAATAAAACTTTTCTTTTAATTAGAAAACATTTGTAAAAATGTGATGGATAAGAGAAAAATATTTTCTTGATCACTAATCATGCTTAATGATTTGTTTGTTCATACCTTAAGTGATTACTAATCTTAGAAATGGAATTTTATGATTAATAATTTGTAAACGTTTAATTTTATCGTAAACTGATCCGTCCAAACTATACCTTAAAATATATATAATATATAATAAAATATAAAATATATATAGTAAGAATAGTCTAAAAGCAGAATCAATAAAACCGAGAAGTAGTATAGAGTGTTCCCGGGTCGTTATGTTCCAACGAGGCTAGAAATGGATTATCGAAGAACGATTGATGATTGGTGTTTGAATGTAACAAGGAATGTTTGTGAATTAATACTGAAAGCAAATGCACATAAAAATTAAACAAAGAACATAAGCTGGAAATTGAATTAAAGCTAGAAAAGGCAAAACACTAAAAACTTTTACACTAAGGCACAAATAAGCTCTAATATTAGAAAAACTTGAAAATGACTTTTTAAAACTAAAAACCTTGAAAAACATATGGCAAATGACTTAAAATTGCTTGTGGTAGTTGACCAAATGACCCAATGGGTTATTTAACTCAAATGATCTACTTTTAAGGCTTATGCCAAACACCCCTTAAGATTTTTGAAAACCAATTTTTAAACTGATAAGAAATGTTTTAAGCAAAATCTTATGAAAACAGATTATGACCAACTATTGTTAAGCTAAAATAAGTAATAAGGACAAACCAACAAGCACTTAAGTAAGGAATAAGTGAATAAGCAGTTTCAAAAGCAATATGGCATATTTAAAGGTAAAACTTAAAAAATGGCATAAAAGCAACAAGTAAAGGCAAATAAGCATTAAAGAGTAGCAATAAGCAATAAAAGAAAAAAATAAGAAAAAATTTAAGCACTGCTATTGTAGAAATAAGCAGAAATTTAAAAGTAAACTTACAAAAGTCCTTAGCTTTTGGCAGTGAAATAAGCTTTCCAAAAGCTTATAAAACTTTCCTAAGTGCTTACCATAAGCTCTAAACCAATAGCCTTCTAATATTAACCATGCTCCTTGCTTCTTCTCTAAAAGTTTCTTTATGATTTTTTTGGTATTTTTGGATTTTTTTTTTATTTTATAGGCAGAAAATGAAATAAGCTTTAATATAGGCTTTTGATAAATCAAAGGATTATACAAAGGCTTAAGGACAATATTTAAAGACAAATTAGCTTAAATGACAAGATTTTAAGGAAAACATGTAAAGTGCATAAAATTTAAATTGCAAGTAATTTAAATGACAAGAAATAAAAAGAATGAAATTTAAATGACAATTATATTAAAAATGCAGTAATTGAAAATTGGTACAAATTCTTTGGTTTACAAGCTTTTACCTTCTAAACAAAAAATTCGACACCCAATACAATGAGGCTATACTATGCTATTTATACTAAAACCCTAATGTCTTGAGCTCTTCAAGTGTGTTTGTTATGTTTTCTCTGTGAGGGAGATGTCCAAAGCAATCTTGGCCTTCAATTCTTTCTTTGTGCCCAATCTCATCGGTAAATAATCGCAGCCTTTGATTTGCTTGGCTAGTGGTTGGGTTTAGGATTGCCAAGCTGTCTTTGGCAGCTTGTAAGGTGGGGTGAGGGTTGAGAGTGAT
>BQNB010057178.1:0-11107 GCA_026074375.1 Tanacetum coccineum
GAAAATTAAAGCAATTTAAACTAAAAACAATTAAAGCAACTCAATTTTAAACTAAAAACGAAAATCGGGGATCCTAAAAACGCGTCTAATTATCAACTAAGTCAAAATTAAACCCTAAAAATGCAAAATTAGTTTCTAAACCTCTAAAATGACAAAAAAAAAACTTTCTATAAAGGAATTATATTTTTTTGACTTTTTAATAATTTTTATGAATTAAAAACCTATTTAATCTATTTAAAATTCTAGAAAATAACAAATTAACACCTAAAAATTCTAAAAAATGATTTTCTACTTTAGAAAAGTCTAAAATATGATAAAAACTCAGAAAAATATTTTTCACTACTTTTTATAATTAAAAACTATTTTCTAAAATTAATTTAAAAAGCTAAAAATAAAATTTAAAATCTAAAAATGATAAAAATGTTTTTAAAGTTTGTAAACCTTAAAATATTTATTCTAAAACTAAGAACTATTTTTTGTATTTTTCTGAATTAATTTTCTATTTTTAAATGACCTTTTAAAATTTTAATCTACGAAAATTAAAGAAAAATAACAAATAAAGTTGGAAAAATCTAAAAAATTGCAGGAAAGTCCTAAATGATGTAAAGTTCTTAGAAAAAATAAGTTGGATAAGCTAGCTTAAGAAATAAGCTCTAAAAAGCCTGGAATAATCTTCGAAGTGCTTATGAGAAAAAGGGCTCAAAATGTGTTTAAGTATATAGATTGTGCAAGAGTAAACGAAAAAGACCCAAGGGTGCTAGTGGTAGAGGGTGTGTGTGCTAAAACGTTTGGTGAATAGGGGTTGAGGTCCCGGGTTCGAGTCCAGCTCACCTGCTCACCTTGGACTTTCACCTTCCCTTTTTGCTTTTTTTCTAAAAAAATTTACACAGCTTATAAATAAGCTGTAAACACACAACTTTAATGAAACAACTTTTTTTTAAACGTACAAATAAGCCAGAAATAAGTTGATAAAGGTGACAGTTTACAACACAAAAAACTTCAAGGCTAAAAGCCTTAACTGAGTTTGCTTATAAGCTGCTATAAGCTCAACCTCTAAGAATAAATAAAGCTATTTTAGTCTTAATTTACCTAACCTAATAAGCAATTCTAAACACAATTAAGAAACCCTAACAGCTTAAATACTCTAATAAGCAAATAAGCAGTTTGGATCAAAAGTGTTAACTTAACAGCCTAAGGGGCAACTTTAAGCTAATTTTTAATAGCCATAAGCTATCCTTATGGCTAAGTGGCTTATACCACTAAAAAGCATATGCAATAAGCTACAGTAATCATAAAGAAAAAGCATTTTGAAATTCATTTAAGCCATGAAAAAGCAATGAGAATAAGCAAATTCACACAGACAACAACACTTAGAAATTTTTCAAACTTCTTAAAACCCTACTTTTAAGCTTAAAAATAAGCTAACAAACAGATCCTTATGACTATAAGACCACCAAACAGATCAAGATTGGACCTCAAAGAACACATACAAACTTTCAAAAAGCATTTTGAAATTCAGGATAAGCCAGAGAGGCCAAATGAAAAAGCTGTTTTGACTGAAAGACACTTAACAAAATTTTAACAGATTTTGACAAAAACTAAACCAGCTAATGTAGACTTAAACTAACTTCATTCTACTGCATTTTAACACTAAAAACAATACCAAAACAACACTTAAAGGCTGTTTTTAAAAGCCTTATCAAATAAGCTACGAATAATCTGTTTTGTCACTACAGATTTTAACAACTTATGGATAAGACCTCAAAACTAACTTTAAGACTTTAAAACTCTTAAAATCAGCTTAAAATGACTTAAAGAAGGCTTGTATAAGTTAGCTAAGTGACCCAAACAATTTTTTAACTAGTTTTGACCCACTTTGCCCCTTAAACCAAACACCCCTTTAAGAATCCAAAATCCATTTTTAAAGTAATTTTTAAAGATTTAAGCAAGGTTCTTTGAAAATAAATGGTTATCAATCAATATTAAGCAATAATAAGGAGATTCCAACCATAAATAAGCACTTTAAATTAAGCAAACATATAAGCAGTGTAGGATCCTAATATGTGCTTAATTACACATATTTTATATCCAATAAAACGGACTTAAATGACCAAAAACAGACAAAAACTGCCAAATATATGTTTGTTTTGCATTTGTATTGTGCAGGAAACGGATATCACACAAAAGGACGAAAAACAAAGCCAAAAACAACAAAACTGATCACGGAATGGAAAAGTGTGTGAAGACAAAGCCAAATCGAAGCCAAAAGTCAATCAAGTCAAAAAGTCAAAGTCAAAGTCAACTCAGTCAAAGTCAAAGTCAACCCCGAGAAGATAAGTCAAAAGAAAAATAACTTGAGGGGCCAAATTTGCCAATTTCCAAAGTTATTTTTACAAAGGATTGAAGACAAGGACTGAATTTGCAATTTATGTAAAATACAAGTAGAGGGACTTAATCTGTCAAGCCCTAATACTTGTATTAAAACAAGGACTGAATTTGAAATGAGTGTTATAAGGTTGAGGGGGCATTTCTGCCAAACCCTCAACCTTGTAACATAACAAGGACGAAAATTGCAAATGTAACCTATAACGTTGGGGGATCCGACCCTTGGGGGGGGGGGGGGGGGGACAGTTCCCAAACTTTCACCCTCTGTCTCTCTCAAAACATGTTTTCCCGCGGAAACCAATACCCATAACCCAAATGCCCCTCCATGTTTTCTTTCCCCCTTAATACCCTGGCAAATCCACTCAATATCTAATGGGTATAACCTTTCTGCCTCTACTACCACACTTCTCCCAAGGAATGAGGCCCAGCTGTTTAATCGCTATTTCGACAAGATAAGGGGCTAAGATCATGATCGAATGACACATATAAGGAAAATCAAGGGCCATGATTTGTTTTGAGGCTTCCTACTCACAAAACAAGCACACATTAGTGCTTTTGCCTCACAAAGAAAGCACACAAGAGAGAATGAAGTTCATGGGTTTTCGGCTATAAAACCCCCAACTCCATGGAAGAACAAATCATCCAATTTTTTTAGTTTTTATTTAAAATTTCATGTAATTCAGTTTTTTTTAGCCTTTCAACATTGTACTCAAGTTTTTAAAATTAAGGAAAGTTTGATAGTTTTTCTTATTCTTGCATCTCAATTTTTGTTTCTAAATAAGTGTGAAAAATTGCTTTCCTAAGTATTTCATCATCATTATAAACTGTTAAACTCAAGTAAATTAAGCTAGTGATAGCTCATGGTTCAATTCGATCAATAAGTCAACATTTGACTTTTTAAAGTCAAAATAAGCACAAAAAGGTTTCGGGTCAATAAAGGATGGACCATGGGTGTTATTGATTCAGAAATACTTGGACTTAGGGGTTAATTAGGATTAGTTTTAGGACCCTTACTTTGGACTTTTGTAAGTTTTCATCTTTAATTTTCTGCATTTTTACTTAAAAGTACTGTAGCACTGCTTAATTTCAGCTTATTTATGCTTATTTAGGTTAAAGAATGCTTATCCTGTGTGTTTTTATGGTTTTAGCTTATTTATGCAAGTTTTAAATATAAGCTGCCTTAATATGCTTATTTTTGTCTTTTGCTTATTTGCTTATTAAAGTGCTTATTTGCTTTTTCTTTTTACTTTTTATTGCTAAACTTTGCTTATTTGATATTTGCCTTTAAAAATTTGTGCTTAAATCAGTCATTAGTAGTAGTTAAATCTGTTTTCAAAATTCTAGTTTGGTACAAGCTTAAAATGGGTCAAAAGTGTGTTGTCATGGGTTGTGGTCATGTGGCAATCTTTGGCAAACTTTGTGAGCTAGTTTGAGTCTGCTTTCCAAGATTTTTAAAAAGAAAAAAGTGTTTTCAAGCTTAGTTGTTGTTTTCTTAAATCTGTCAAGAAATTAAAAAGGGTTAAATAAGCTTATTTGATTAAGCTCTTGTAAATCTGAGTTAAGGTTTAGAATTGTGTCATTTAAGTGTGTTAAAAACAAGTAAGTCAAACCATTTGTGGTCACTTGCAAATTTTTTAAATCTGTCAACTAGTTCTTGTGTTTTTCTAAAGTTAAAATTGCTTACTTTCAAGTCCAATTATCAGACATCAAAGATTGTTTTTAAGCTTCGGATTTTTGAGCATAAGCTCACCTCATGACATACTCAATCTGTTTTTAATTGGATTTTACTTTTGAGCTTATTAAGGTGCTTATTTCTAAGCTCACTTTTTATCAAAAATCCCCAGTTAAATCTGCCCTGGTGCTAAACCATGACTTTTAAGTCATATTTTCTGGCTTATTTGTGTTAATCAATCCCAACTTTTTGCTTTTCTAGAAAGCTTATAAGCTCATTTATTAAGCCCATAATTGTCAGACCTTAACTTGGCCTTTTGAGTGCTTATTTTTAAGCACAAATTAGGCCAATTGATTTTTTTTATTTAGTTAAAGTAGGAAATAGCTTATTCTCTTTTTCCAGCTTATTAGGAGCTTTTTAGTTGATGATTTTAGTTCTTAGTTGCTTATCTAGCTTGTTTTTATGCCTGACTTTGCTTATTTTTAGCTTTCTTTGCTTATTGTGTCTATAAGCCAAAAATCAAAAAAGCCTTGTGCCCTTAATTGCAAGCAATCTGTCTGTTTTTGTTAGCTTCTTTGTAGCTTATTTTGTTGCTTTTAGTTGTTAATTCTTATTACTAGTGCTTATTTAGTTTCCTTGGTAGCCTGTGTGTGCTTATTGTCCCATTACATTGCTTATTGTGTGCTTAAAACTCAAAAGAAAAAGCCCTCATGTGCATTTTAAGCTCATAAGCATTCTGTCAGAATTGAATTGCTTTTTCTGGCTTATTGATTAGTCTTGACAAAAAGTGGTAATTACAAAAAATGATAAGCTCAATGTGCTTAACAAGTTTGTAAAAAAAATTAGAAAAAAAAATAATAAAAAGGGGAGCAAAGTCTCAAGGGTGAACCACTAGGGCTCGAACCCGAGACCTTGCTCAACCCTCTCACCCAACACAAACACCACCTTACCGCTGCGCCCTTGGGACTTTTCTGTCCTAAGGGCCATTCACTAATCTTTTAACCCTTTTTAAGGGTCATAGGCTTATAAGTTGTCCAGCTTATTTTCGTGGCTTATTTGATAAGCTGGCAAAGCAGTTTTCTGCACTTTTTCTCCATCTAGTGTAATTTTTATGAAATTTTTTTGGTTAATATTTTTAGCTCTAGGATTATTTTTGTAGTTTTTAATCATTTAAATCTTAAAAAATTCATAAAAAATAAAATAATTATCCGAAAATATAATTTTATTTAAAAAAAAATTCCTTTTTTTATCTAGTTTGTAGGAAAATTGTTAAAGTTTTCGTAGGGTTAATTTTTCAAAAATTCATTTTTTAAAGAACGGGTTTTGACCCCGTTTTTCTTTTGACTCGTTTTTGGTTCAAACGAACTCCGTTTTTAGTCTAGTTTTTTTTAAACTTCGTTTTTAGTCAAGTAGAATCTACTTTTAGTTTAAAAACTGTTCTAGGGTTAAAATTGCAAAATTTAGGTTTTTGACCCTCGTTTTTCGAGCCCGTTTTAGGTTTTAAGTTATTTAGCTTTCGTTTTTAGGTTTTATTTAATCGTTTTTGCATATTTAACTTGTAGAAATAGAAAACCAATCATAACCTTGTCATATTCAAACATCGTTTATCAATTCGTCATTCGATTTTCCATTCAAGCCTCGTTGGGACATAACGACCCGGGAATCAAACTTCCGGACACATATATATTTTATTTTTGTGAACTCTTAACCAATCCTTGGCTAAAGGTAATTGGTTGAGTGTTTGCTTATATATTATATATATATTATTGACGAATCAATTTTTGGCGCCGCTGCCGGGGAGGCTGAAAACGATTATCGTTACGTTTGACAATTTGTGTTTGAATATGTGAATATTTTCTTCTATAAAAATATAAAAAGTACAAAAATATTTTTCATTGGCTTGAAAAAAAACGAATTATCGTTACGTTTGACAAAGTGTGTTTGAATTTGTGAATATCTCTTTTATTTTTATAAAAATACAAAAATATTTTTCATTCCTTTTTTAGTATATATTATAAAACAACTTGAGATCAAGCAAGGTCGACTTAATCATGTTCAAAACCAGCAAATTTTTTGACATAGATAAAGAAGACCCACATGCTCACATCCGTAATTTCAACAAGATCACTTTCTACAATGAATTCCCAAACATCCCGAGTAAAGTTCGGTTTAAGCTTAAGCTTTTTCCCCATTTTCCCCCACTCGAGGAGCCGCCCATTTGTTCTATGAAAAAGAGCCCCCTGATCGGATTTCTTACATGGGATGATCTGTGTTTTGAAATTCATAACAAATCTTCCTCCCTCGAAAACAACAATTCTCGAAAAGAAACACGAGAATTCAACAAAAATTTGATGAAACATTTTACGAGGCATGGGACCGATTCAATGATCTTCGGGGATGCCCGCATCATGGGTTTTCAGAATTGCATCAACTCCGATACATTCTATAATGCCCTAAATTCAATGATCAAGATTATTGAAACTCCGCGGAGGGTGGTAACTTTTTGGATAAAAGCCTCGAGAATAGCCTAAAAATCCATCGAAGCAAATCACAAAGTTCGTCATCACTAGCAAGGCATCGTTGCCAAAAGTGAGTACGAGCTCTTCTACCCTAGCAGTTTCACCCGATGTTGCTGAACTTAAAGATATGGTTAGAGCATTGATTCTCGATAAGAAAAACCAAACCCCAGCTCCTAAAGCGTCGAAGCCAAGTTGTGGTAACTTAGTTGGGGTAGTCTTCCTTACCAAATTGTCCAGCCACCGATGGCAACATTTATCGTGACAATATCCAAGAGTATGTGTCACAAGCCGCTGCAGCAAATTTCAACCAAGGAAATACCAGTTACCGACCTCAGATGGTTGCAAATTAAATTCGACCTCCTGGTTTTCCTCCCGTTCAAAGCCATCAAGGAAATAATCAAAACAATTTCAATCGGGGAAACAATTACAATCAAAACCGAGGGAACATATTTTCAACCAAGCACAAGTTTACCGTCCCCAGGTTAATCACCCACCAGCTACCAAGCTCCTGTCCGCTAACACATGGTGTGTCCAAACCTAATTTTGAAACCTACGCAAGGCTAATGTGCAGTTTCTAAGGAATAATGCAAAACCACGGTCCAAACCTTGCAAACCAAATGCAATGTAACGACATGCTTCCCAAGTTCGTGACTTCTAAAACCGCCTCTACTTTAGGTTTCGGGAACGCTCCCGGGTAACAACCGTTACTAAAGGAAGATTTGAAAGGTATCACCACCCGAAGTGGTGTTGCATATCAAGGACCCGCGATTCCTTCTACTTCATATTCTCTTCCGAAAGTGATGAATCGTGATATCGAGGTTACAAAGGACACGATGCTTCCTACTAATAAAGGAAGCACTGAAGACGTCCAACCTCCGGTTATTCAAGTCCAATCTCAAAATCCAACTTCTGAGCCAGTTGTTGATCCTGTTAGTGCTCTGAGGCCTAACCAACAAACATCGATTCCATTTCCTTCAAGACGAAATGATGAAAGGCGCCGTGAAAAAGCTAACGATCAAATTGAGAAATTCTACAAAATCTTTAGAGATTTAAGTTTCGTAATTAGCTTTACGGATGCCTTGACCCTTATGCCGAAATTTGCCTTGACTCTAAAAACTTTAATCGAAAACAAAGAGAAGTTGAGTGAAATGGCTAGAA
This sequence comes from Tanacetum coccineum, assembly GCA_026074375.1. Classification (NCBI taxonomy): domain Eukaryota; kingdom Viridiplantae; phylum Streptophyta; class Magnoliopsida; order Asterales; family Asteraceae; genus Tanacetum; species Tanacetum coccineum. The sequence goes on from BQNB010057178.1 coordinate 7,735, forward strand.
CTCCATTGAACTAGAATTGCTCAGCAGTCATCCTAAATAAGTTACCAAAAAAACTTAGAGACCCTGGCCGATTTCTTATTCCATGTGAATTTTCTAGGATTAATACATGCAACGCCTTGGCCGATCTCGGCGCAAGCATTAATCTTATGCCATATTCCGTCTGGAAAGATCTCTCTCTTCCCGAACTAACCCCGACTTGCATGACGCTAGAGCTAGCGGACCGTTCAATGAATGAACCGATCGGCATCGCCAAAGACGTCCGGTTAATGGTGGGAAAGATCCAGTTTCCAGCAGATTTCGTGGTCATAGGAATGAAAAAAAAGTAATAAAGCCAAGATTAACAACGGAAATTAGGTACTGACAGATCAATATTGAATTGGACATAGTTGTGGCTAAACATTACTTGCAGATATGAGAAGTTGCATAAGGAAAATGAGATTAAAACAGGACTTACAAGATCTTTACGATTCTATCAAAACGACACGAGTTCAGACCAAAAGACCATAATGACTCACTGATTGCTCAAATAAATAGTAAGACTGTTGAAAATGCTGATTTAAAAGCTCAGATTCAAGAAAAGGTTTTTGCGAATGTAGCGTTAAAAAACGAATTAAGAAAGTTAAAAGGAAATAACGTGGATACTAAGTTTGCAAAACCATCAATCTTAGGGGAAACGGTTTTTTACAACCACCCAGAAACCAATCAGTTGTTAGACAACCGACTGCGTTTAAATCTGAACGACCTAATTTTCAAAACCACGGTTTTGCCTCCCCAAGGTTGATGTGAAAATAAATTTTTGTCAAAAATACAGTCACTCAACATATTTGCCTTCTAAGGGAAGGAAATTGCTTATGCAACCTAATCATATGATTGTATCTAGCTAATTTAGGAATAGTTCTAAGAACATGCCTAGATTTAATCAAATGAAATGGTTCATAATTATATCTAGTGGAAGTAGAAAAAGACACAAGAAAGAGATAGAAAGTCAACAACTAGTGTAATGCCATCTGCTAAATCACAAAACACTACTAAGAGTTGCAAATCAAAACTAGAGCAATAATCAAAATATAGGGTTTTGCCAACATCTAAGAGTAGTTGCCCAACACAATGTTATGCCAAAAGCAGATCACTATTAGGAATTCTAGTACTTTCTTGACTTCAAACACTTGTGTGCTCAACTTGATCAAAAGTGTGTCTTTTAATGCAAATCATGATGACTGTTATAACAAAATTTCCTTGAAAGAACGTGAATTCTTCGTGCATAAGATTCTACCCTATTTAGACCTGCCAGAAACAGTAAATAACACGTTTAGTTCCAACGAGTCCACACTCAGAAACCTGGTAGAATGATCGTGTACTGGGACATAGTTTTCTCCCAATAAGTCTTCCGCTGTGCCAAGAGAAAATAACATCCTAGATCTCACCTTAGGTGGATACGACAGGGTAGAATTTTTAACACTGCTGGTCTTAAGTGGGTTCCAACTGGAAAGACATTCACATCTAGCACAACAAAGGTTGATTGTGAACTCCCAAATGGTTCAAATGATTATATCACTAACCCTTATAAATGCGATCAAACTCTCAATGTCAGTGCAGGTACTCTTAACTTAAGTGCAGGTACATTTTGCAATCCTGAAAAGGAAAGACTCGGAGTTTGTTTGCTGAAAAAAGTGATATATCAGAAACCAAGGGTTCCAGGAATTTATGTATGATGAACAAGGACAATGGCTGTTGATTACTTCAGATCAACACACGTGCTTCATGATAATGGTGTCTGTAGACAACACTTCAGGCCCCGCTTCTCAAAAGAGAAGAAGAGTGTAGCTTCAGTGCGCTTTATCTTCAAAAGAAGAGAAATCTTCTTGTATCCTAAGTAAATACTTAAAATCATAAAAACACAAAAAGATTTTTTTATTTTTTTTATTTTTTTTTTTTTTATTTTTATAAAATTTTATAAAAACAAAAGAGAAAAATATAAAATCAGAAAAACCAAAAAGATTTTCATTTTATAAAACCTTTATAAAAACAAAAATTTCAAGAAAAAAAAAAAAAAAAAGAGAAAAATACAAAAGAGTTTTTCAGTGGCATGTCTTTGCAAACGATAATAATTTATCGTCCTAGAAATGTTCTTTCAATAAAGACACGTGGATATAAATAAAGTTCGTGCAAAAAGTTCAAATGTTTTTCAAAACATGTCATATGGCTTGCTATTATTTCAGATAGCAACCCGGTCATCATCTTAAAGGCAAGTATTTCAAAAAGAAAACTTGACCTCTCAACGGGAATTTATTCTCGGGCATGGTCTACTTTATGACCATGCAAAGGCTTGTGATTACTTTGCATAAAAACCCGTGCTTCCTATATTCCATAAGTGTACGTCTCAGTGCGCTTATGTGATAAAATAAGAGAAAATCTTATTTTTGTTGTGTTAGAAGTTGTCTCATAATAAGAGAAGTCTTATTTTTGTTGGTAAAACGTTGTCTTCACAATGAATCAGCATTTTTAGTAATCACAAAAAGATTTTTCAAAGACAATTCGACCACTCAAACAATGACAACAACTCTTTAAATAGAAAATGGGTCATTATTTGAGGGGGAGAAATCGTCATCAAATAATCTTTTAAAACGGTCTTTCAAAATAAGTCACGAAATTAACGGATAAAGTTTTTAATAATGACGGATCATAATTTAAGGGGAGTTAATGGATTATAACTACACAAGCATTAGATGTCATGTGTTTAAAACTTTATGGACTTATTTGCAATTTAAGACTTAGTTGATTCTCACGGAATAGATTTAAGCTTATCAATTCTTCGAACACGATCTCGAATATGTATGCGTATAAGGTTTTGCTGATTTTGACGTGTCGAAACCAGCAAGGGGGAAGAAGTAGATGTATACTTGATAGTGTCCTTGGACTTCTTTTGAGGTTAGCTTCTTTTGTATTTTGAGGTTAGCTTCTTTTAATTTTAGGCTATTTTGAATCTTTCGAGTGCACTATTTCAGTCACATGGTGGAAGAGACATCTTGTCATTAGCCAGTATGCATCATTTGAGTCCCTAGGGGGAAGTGTTAGGAGTATAATTATTTAAAACGTAAGAAAAGTTCTTTCTGATTCAATTAATGCTTCCTTAAACGGTTAATCCCTAAGCTTATTATTAAAAGGGTAGAATTGTTTAATGAAAGAGGTACACATATGTATGATGATTCCTTTAAATAGTCAGTATCCTACAGGAAGAAATGTCTACATTTGGGACTTAGTTGACTTAGGTGTTATCATTTCAACTACTTAGAGGGAATAATTGTGACATCCAGGACTTAGTTGACTTTGGTGTTGCAATTTATATCATCAATATCCTGAAGAGAGAAATGCG